>VSMD01105769.1:0-250681 GCA_008750895.1 Mirza zaza
GCCCCCCCCCCCCCACGCACACACAAGGCTTGTTAAAGTACAGATTGCTGGGCCCCACGCCCAGGGCTTTGCGTTCAGCTGAGCAGGGCTACCTTCGTAAGAGTTCTGCGTTCCCGTGACGCTGATGGTGTTGCACCAGGGGCCTCACTTTGAGAACCCTGCTGCATAGTGGCATCCCTACTCTGCTCTCATGATGACAGTGAAGCATCACAAACAACCATCACAGACATGTATGTCTCTGTGCTCTGTATTCTCTATATAATAAATCAATTTGAAAATGTTTTCTACATCTAAGTTTTCAATAAGAAGGACTTTCTCTTTAACCCAGAAAAATGTTCACCCAGCCCTAAGCCCCTTATAAGATTACATTAAAAGTTGTAACTACTTACCTTGAATTAATATTCCAAAGCAACAGAGACATGTCACTCTGATCTGCCAGGATGTGGCTGAAGTGCAGCAAAGGGAGCTTGGAGTTAGGTCCCCTGGATTGGGCAAGGTCACAATTCTCAGGGTTTATACAATTGATCAGAGCCAGATCGCCTGATTCCCAGTACTTCCCTCCCTCAGGCCTCCATGTTCACATCCATAAAATGGGAGCATTGACTCAGCATCCTTCCATACTCTTTTACGTATCTTGATTCGTTCAGTACAGAACACTCAGACGATTCGTGCTGTCGGAGAGGAAATGCTCTGCTCTGTAATGTAGGACATTCCCAGTGGGTGACCAGTCCCAGCAGGAGGACGCAGGGTAGAAATTTCATAGGGAGGGTTCAGAGAGCAGACTCCTCTCACACTGCTCTGTGAAGTTCTATGAGTCCCTGAATCACAGCCCAAATTCCTGGACCAAAGCTTAACAGGAAGAAACACACCTTAAAGAAATATAGGAAGGCACCATTGTTATTATAATGATTATGGACATCTGTTGTAAAAAGAACTCATCGTGCTCAGACATCTCAACTGCAGAAATCCAAAACCATGTTGTGAAAGCCATTTCAGTGCTTCACAAAATAAATAAGAAAATAAATCGAGGGTCTCGCCACCTTTAGCAAAACTGTTCCAACTTGAATTAATCTGGAACTGAATGTCGCATTGAGTCCTGCCAAGGCTTGGCAGGGCCCCAGGCAGGGATGGTTTGCATTCCACGGAGAAAAGCGGCTTTGGGTGTTGGGGGACCAGTGGTCCCAGTGCAGCCCCAACCACGGTAGCCGTTTGTCCCCTGGGTGGGCTCAGGCAGCACCAGCAAGACGAAGGCCTCCCAGTCCGAGTCCCGAGGCTGAGACTCTGTTCCTGCTCCGGAGCTCAAACTGCTCACTGGCACCTTCAACAGCAAATGAGGCTGAAATTCCTGTCCCCTGTCCCCATGAACCACACAGGGGACACCTCACCAAGGGTTGTATGGTGCAACTTCTCCCACTGTTCAATATCTACAGCACATGCCGTCCAAAGAAAAGTTTAGACCTAACTTGAATGGGTTTTATAGTCTAGGTCACAAAGACAAAAGTATGGCATAGATTATTCATAACTTCCCCTCCCTCACCTGCAGTGCAAGCCTGACCCCGAGTTGTTTGTGACATTCTAGGAAGCCAAGGAGGCTCACACTGGCTGCGGCGTTACTTGAGGAGACCAAGAGGAGAGTTGCAAGAGGTGGGAAGTGCTTGTGGACGCAGGGCTCTCCAGAGCTTTCAGGGGGACCAGAAGAGGGGCCATGGCCCATGGAAGGGGCACAAGAGAAGGCTGTGTTGACAAGGACTGCAATGAACAGGTAAAAGCATTTTCTGAGATCTTTTGTTGTGTGTCGTGTCCCCGTGTGCTAGCCCCCTGAAAGACTTAACCAAGTCTTACATTATCCTTGAGACACTTTTGGAGTTGAAATTATATTTCTCTTGATGCATCAGAATGCCAAAACTAGACTTTAAGACCAAGGCAGGAAGACTTGGATAATTTTTGGTTGCATATACTTAAATTAAGAATCAGCACATTTTATGATGGAAGCTAGGAGATTTACATACACACATAACAGTAATCATAATAAAAACAATTCTGAACATTTCTACATATTCTATCATTTCCAAATGTTTTTGCATGTTCAATATAATTTCAACCTGTGTTAAGCAAGGCAGAGACTCTGTTCCCCTCAGAGCAGGTTACTGAGTGCAGAGGTCAGCTTCCCTAAGCGCAGTAACCCTAAAGACTCCATGTCCAATTAGGGCAGAATAAAAAAAGTTGTGAGATGTTTTATTAATTGGAAAATGCTAGTTCCTCCAGCCTATGAGATAAGGAAGAACTCTGATTGCAGAGCCTGCACCATGGCCATGTTTATGCCATGTCATCGTCCCATATAGACAAATAAATGCCTTTATCTTTATGCATACACACACACACACACACATAAATTTCACTTAACTAGATACAGCCCCATCTTGTTAGCAGAGAGTGGTCTTGTCTTTATGAGTTCAGCTCTTCCAGTGTCCAGGGTGACCTGTAAGTGTTGGTGAGAGAAGAGAATGGCACCAAGGAGGATGGTGGCCCCATCTCCATCCCTGGACGGTTAGGTGGAAACAAAAGCCAGCATCAGATGAGCTGCACCTTCGTGATTGGGCAAGTGAGTTGGAGTGACAGGTGGCTTGGAAGACAAGGCCTGTTGCCTGCCTGCCCCAGGTCTAGGATCGGCAGCACCTCCCGCCCCACTCCCCCGTGAATGAAGTTCCTATCCTTACCTTCCCCCACATGTGTACGTCTCACGCGTCTACACATCAGCTCTTGGCCTCACCCCACTCCACCCCAGCCCCGTTTGTCTACACGTCACCTTTCTGTTTCTCACTGTGCCTCTCGGGAGCGCCATGCGGGGGCTGTGGTTGTGAAGGCTGGGTGGTCATAACAGGGGGCGGGGGCAGAGGTCAGGAAGCAGGTGGAAGGGTGGTGGGCCACGGCCAGGCATTGCAGAGGAACCTAAAACCTACCAGTGCTAACGTGGTCTATCCTCCTGGCCAAGATGGGGCCTGAAGGATGCCCACCATGGGGCCACTTCTGGCCACTCGCTTTAAAGTAGGTGGATTATGAAACTAGAACAAGAGAATCCGTGGGGCGGAACTAACCTCACACACTGGGCAGGACCATGGATGAAACATAATGAAAATAAAAACACAAACGACGGCCTCCCGGGTACACGGAGCCCTTGCTACAAATATGGCAGGTAGAACAAGCCGCCTACTTGGCTCCTCAGGTCTGCAGAGGGGCTGTTTCCCTCTGCTCCCTCTGCGTCCCCCACCCCGGGGCAGCACAGTGTCCGAGAGCTCAGCACCTCAGCTTCACCCATGGCGCAGTCCCCTTCCCAGGGGAAAGACTTCTGTCCCAGTCGCCCTCGTGGCCGGCCAGCAGGTGTGTGGCTCCTGGCTGCCGTCCCGAGAGCAGCAGCCCTGCGTGGAGCAGAGACCGTGGGAGAAACGCTCCGCACAGCATCCTGCCGCCAAGGCCTGGTTCCTTTCTGCATTCAAATGCAGGTGGGGGAGTTGCATGTCCCAGGCTCCTTCCAGAAGGAAGGGAAGGCAGCAATTCTCATATTAATCAAAGCAGCAGTGGAATCAAAGAATCTGAGAGCTTTCATTTGTGAGAGATCAGATTATCTCATCTGACCAAACCAGATAACTGTCAAATATTTACTTATTTGTGGGCTGGGCCAAGACCCAGAAAATATCAAAACCAAAACTCAGATTCATCAGAACTTGGCGTTTGCAATTGATCTAGTGGCTCATTTGCACTGGGTCGACTGACTCCACTGCTCCTAAATTAAGAGATGAGGGGAGAACCCCAAGGCATGTGGTTCCAGACCCTAGTGCTTTATCTTTCAGAACATTTCCGGATGTCCAGGTGGCATAGTAAAGGTATGACAAATGGATGCAGGCCTGGAAAAGAGATTGAGACGGGAGCTACAAAGCCAAAATTAGATGCCACTTGGTACAGTTTGGGTTAATAGCACTGACAGAAAACAAAACCACCTTGTGACTGTGCTGCTCAGCAGGCCACAGACCCATTTCTGCAGGCCTCGGAGCAACCAACAGCTGGGAAGGTGTGGGAGCTGGGGAGGGGCAGCCTGGGCACATGGGAAGGCCAGCCTGGAGGCGGAGGGCAGTCCCCCTTGTTGCCCACTCAGTGGCAGAGGTGAGGGCTCCAAGGCACTGGAGCGGGATATTTCACCTGACACAGAGGCCCCACCTTGCCCGTGAAGGCCCAAGCTGGGATTGGACCGGCCCCCCCTCAGCCTCCCTGAGCGGCAGATTGGTGTTCAGAGAGGACATGCATGTATGAGACTAGTTTGGAGGAGAGCAAAGTGTTGTGCAAGTGAAGGTAGCAGAACATGCCACCCCCAAACCTGCCACTTTGGCATAAGGATTCTGCTGAGCTGAAGGCAACTGAGAAGAAGCAGATACATGAAACGCTCTTTCCTCCCCTATTTGCCTAGAAGCAGGACATACATTTGTCACAGTGTCCCTGCTCCCTCTCTACCAGGAAGCACAGGGTTGATCACCAGAGACAACCCCAGAGCCTGATCAGCCCCAGAGGGCACCAGAGGGATCCCACAACAACTCCTGCTGCGGCCAGCCTCCACCTTCCGCCAGCTCCCCAGGCAGTGCCTGCCCAGCGTTGGCCTCCCCAGACACGCAAAGCCCTCTCCCCTGTCTTGTCACTGCCCTAAAAACGTACTGCTCTTTTGCTAAGGTGCGGCTTAAGCCCCAGTTCTAACCACTCCTTGGAGTTGCTCGTCCCTGGGTGTTCCTGTGAGTTTGCAGGTTGCAAAGTTAACACAAACTCCTGGTTGTTTTTCTTTGTTACTCTAATTACAGCAGCATCCCAGTGAACCTAAGATGGGTACAAGGAAAGGGTTTTTCCTCCCCCGTGGAGTCAGGAAGGCCTGTGTTCCAACCCCAAGCGTTCCGGCCTGTTGGCTGCGTGGTGTTGGGGAGCCTGCTTACGTCTCCGAGTCTGGCTGTCCCCATCTGAGAGACGAAGGCGCTGATGCCGCTGGAGCAGGCTGGCTCTCTGCAGGCTGAGCTGTTTGCCTCCTCGCCTGTCCCCGTGGCCCTCACCTCGGAGCCTGCCCCAGGCCCTGCCACCCGGGAGCCCCACGGACATTTCTGTGCCTCAGTCCTCCTTGCGCCTGCTATGTCTCTGGGTGGCCGTCCCTGGAGAATGGCTTCCTGTCTGCGCCTGAGCCCTCAAACACCCACACACAGCTCCCGAGGCTGCTGTGTCCACCGCCCACCCAGCCCCACTTCAAACCTTCTGTGCCTGCCTCAGTGTCCCGGCTCTAGCCACTGCCGCACGTCTAAAATCTCCCCTTTCCTCCACGCTGCTCCCCCTTCCCTCCCTCCCTCTTTCCTTCCTTTCCTTCCTTTTTTATCTTCCTCCTTTTTCTCCTCCCTCTGCCCTCCCTCTCTCCGCCCCTTTCTGCCTTGCTATGACTCGCCAGTAGGCAGGGCCTTCCGGGCTGTGGCTCCATCCGCCTCCCAGGCCTGCCCATGGCCTCCTTCTGCTCCCAGATCCTTCGCTCTGGGCCCCGGGGCGCCGTGCCGTCGGCAGGCTCGTCCTGCTCAGCCCTGGACGCTATCACGCAGTTGGCCTCTCTGTGGTCGCCTGGCTTGAAACAGGGAAGTGGGGCAGGGAGTTCATCCTCTGTGGGGAGCCTGTCGCCTCCAGGCCTGGCCCACCAGCCCCCTCAGTCCCGCCGACACGCGCTCACAGGCCCCAGCGCGCGCCGTCTGCCTGAGTTACCAGAATGGGTCCCTGTCGCTTCCAACCAGAAAGCCCTAAGTACGGGGGAGAGAGGGCAAGGCGCCCAGGACGGCACGGGGCGGACGCCCCACAGCAGGGGGACACTGTCCGAGACTATGTCGCTGGTCACCACGAGAAACGGTCAGTGCCTAGGCAGTGGCAAGTGCGAAGGGAAGGGAGGGACCGAACAGCCATGAAGAAGGTGGGGACACTAGAAACCAGAGGATACGCTCCCCGCCAGGCTCCTGGCTGGGTGCTGGGGCAAAGTGGGGTCCAGCAAAGGGAACAGGTGGTGAGGGCGAGAGAGGGCGTGACCCGCTTCAGGCACAGGGGACTGACACACCCGTGCAGCGCCCAGGTGAGGACATCCAGGATGCAGGGGGTTGTGCAGCTCTGAAAATTACGCCAGCTGTACCCCAAGTACAGATTATGTCCCAAAGATGTTAAGGAGATGTGCTGGCCAGTCTCCTAGTGATGGGAGGTGCCCGAGACGGAACCACGGGGAAGAGATCGGTGAGGAGTGAGAATGAGATGGGCAGACCCTGGGGCAAGGGCAGACCCTGCCCACGTGTCCCCAGAGGTCAGCCTGCCGTCTGTGGGAGGGGAGAGAGCAGCCCTCACAGCTCCGCCGGGGCAGTGGTGGACAGGAGAGGCTCATGACCACAGTCCCGAGGGCAAGGCAGGTCTCGGGAGAGAAGGGTCGACATCAGACCAGGGTTGGGGCTGAAGAGCAGGAAGCTGAGTTTCCTCCACACAGGGCAATGTCATTTCATCTCCTTCGGTGTAACCGACCTTGAGAAACCTGAGGGTGGCATCCCGAAGCCTGGGCCGCACTTCTTTCTCTTCTGTCACACGTGAAAGCTTCGCCAGATACTTGCTCTGGCTTCGAGTCCTTGAGGATCACTGTTTTTCTCTCCAGATCTGCAGATTTAAATCCCAGCTGAGGAAAGTCTTGTTAAAGGCAGGGGTGCTCTGGTCCCTGGGCCTGGGACCTGGGAGGACACAGGTGGCTGAGAGGGCTGTAGACGGCCCAGAGATGCTCCTCTCCAAGGTTGGCAAGCTGAGGCCCACAGACTTTCTGTGTCTGGTGACGACACCGCTCCCAGGTCCAAGTGTGGCCACAGGAGTCTGTGGAAGGCACAGAACATGCAATGAAACAGCGTCACCTGTTCCTTCAGCCACTGGAAACCAGTGCCGTTGCCAGACCAGGATGAAGCTGCCAATGTTCCAGGTGCACAGAAGGCCAGCCCCCCACAGTGTGTGGCGTGTGGCGTCCCCTTGTCAGAGCTCCAGCAAAGGCCAGAGGGGAAGAAAATGCCTAAGTCAGAGCCAGCCTTGCACCCCGACAAGGGCAAAGGGGAAGTGGTCTTTGGGTGATCAGGGAGGAGCCTGAAGTGGACCTGCCAACAAGTTCTGGAACACCGAGGCTGGAAAAGCCCCCACATCAGCCTGTGGTCTAGACAGCGAGGAAAGCCAGACCGCCTGGACCCGGGGAGGCAGCACTCACCACGTGGGTGCCCCGAGGCAGATCCCGGCTCCCACGCAGATCCCCTGCCCCATCTTCTGCCTTGGAGAACTTACTTCCCCTCACCCAGCTCCGTTTCCTGCTTCCTCAGGGCTGTGCATGTAGCAAACACTGACACAGAGCTGCACGTGGTTGGCGCTCAGCAAAGGTGGTTTTATTTTCCTAAGCCATTGCCTCGCTCTTCCTTTCCTTTTTCTAGAGGCTTCTCCACAGACTTCAACTGTTAATCGTAGGGCAGCAAATGCCTGGAGAGACGGTTCCCCCCGCCCTTTGCCATGAGTGGAGAGACAGGTGACGCGTGGACGCACCTCTTGCAAAATCTAGGAACCAAATGCCGCACGTTGCGGGTTCTCTGCAGGAGACACTCCTGTTCCTGTGTAGCCTTGACGCCCCGGGAGTCCCCAGCTGCTCTCGCGGGCAGGTATCGGGAAGGGTCGCTGGAGCAGCCTAGTGCTCCGGCCTGGACTCCTCCAGACAGGGCAGCTTCAGCCCCTGAGCTGCACCAGACCCCGGGCTCCACGGCGCATGGTGAGAGAGGACTTCCTGCATATTCTGCAGAAACGTCATTTCTGGAAAATTTCGGACTCGCAAATAGTCCAAATAATGATAATGAATATGTTTATTATGTAAAAATAATGAGAGACCAAAATTGTAAATGCCCCTCTTTTCCTATGGTTAGTAGTGTTTTAAAATGCGCAAAACATAATAAAACTCACAAAAGGTCCCTAAGTGTCACCCATTGCACTCGGTCGCACTCATTGCTGACATGCACATGTGCATCAAGGCTTTCGCACAAGACTTCTCCCTGGCATGCCCTTCGGCTGGCAGTTGCCCATTTATGTTTTCTGCCCCCGCCCCCTTGGCTCTGGGACGCATTCTGGAATTCGTTCTTTTTAAGGGTCTGTCTTGAGAAGATTGATAAATAGCGTCTGGCAAATGCAAGGCGACGTCCCGCTCCCATCCTGAGACTGCTGTTCTAACATGAGCATCAGCACATTTTACAGGCCTCAGAGGAGGCCTCTCTCAGTCCCGTTGTTAAAGGACAACTCAGCATTTCGTGCCCACAAAAACCAGCAGCAGAGGAGGCAGTCGCTAAGAGCCAGCCTTCGCGTGTGGTTTTTACTGACACAAGTCATCATTCCAACACCAGGTCTCTGATTCTCTGACCCCACCTGGGTGTCCAACTATTGGATTCCATTCTGGCACTGCCCGGAGTTAGCTCAGACCCACAGGTCGGGGCTCAGTCCCATGGGACTGCCCCTACTTCAGATGTCCCCACGTGGAGTCCCCAGGCTACTCACACTCCTGCCCGGCCTGCTATAAATTCAGATACGGGGTTCCCATATCTTGCCCGCAGGCTCAATAACTCACTACAATGACTCACAAAACTCAGGGAATAGCTCTACTTAGTGATAGTTTATTACAAGGACACAAGTGAATGGCCAACTGGACAAGACGCAGAGGGCCAGGTACGAGGGGCAGGTGGCCACGCCAGGCCTCTGTGCCCTGTCCAGGGACATCACCCTCCCCGCACAGCCACATTTCACCAACACAGAGCTCCGTAAGTCTCCTTGTCTCAGAGTTTTTATCGAAGCTTTGTTATGTAAAGTAGGGCATGATTGATCAAGTCATAGGCCACTGCCACTGAAGTCAATCTCCAGTCCTTCCCCTTTCCAGAAGGTCACAGGATGCTGCTGAGCTTCCAACCCTCTGCTCTTGTGGTTGGACCAGGCCCATGCTGAAGGGTCTAGGTGCCCACCAAGAGTCACCTCATTCACGTAAACTCAGGTGTAGGCAGAGGGGCTCATTATGAATAACAATAGACACCCCCCTCACTCAGGAAACAAGGGTTTTAGGAGCTCTGTGGTGGGAGCTCGGGACAAAGACCAGCTGTATACATTTTATGATACCACGCAGGCGGAGCCGGCTTCACCTGGCTGACTCCGGACGAGGCACTCACTCTCAGTAAGGGTCAGTTTCCTGATTTGTAAAATAAACATCCCAAACCTACCCAAGAGGAAGGCCGTGCGGCCAGGAAGATCATGTGGAAGGCACGTGAACACGGTGGGGTGCCAGACAAGTGTGAGCTAAAACTGGTGGCTGGTCCAGGGCGAGACTGCGTGCACGCCCGCCAGCGCTGCTGGAATGGGAACCAGCTGCAGCTGCCCTTCCTTCCCAGCCTCGGAGGGCAAGGGCACACCCAACGCAGAGCGTTCCGGCTAGTGTCTACCAAGTTAAGCCCACATCGACGCTGTGACTCAGCAGTTCCACTAGTAGGTATTTACCCCCAAAGAAATAAAAACTTGTCTGCAAAAGAGAATTATAGTAAATACTTGGATGTTCATAGCCGCCAAAAACCCTGGGAGCAACGGATGAATGGATAATGCATTGTGGTATAATAAACAGTAATGAACTACTGATGTTAAAACCCAAATGGAGGAATCTTAAAATTTTAAAAAGCTGGATACAAAAGGATACATATTTTGTGATTCATTTATATTAAATCTGGAATAGTCAAAACAAATCTATAGAGTCAGAAATTAGAACATGGGTGTTGGGCGGCTGACCAGGAAGAGGTGCTGAAAATGCCCTGTATGTTGCTTTGAGTGATGGTGGCACAGGTATGGGTGATCATCAAAATTCTCCAAACTGAAAGCTTAAATCGTTCATTTTACTGTGTCAAAAAACAAAATTCAACAAATTTACTTTAAAGATTTCAGCTGGCTTTATTTGTGTTTCTAGAATTGGGCAGCACTTCACTGCATGAGATAGAATAAGTGTTCCAGTGCTTCCGGCAGAGGAGCCCAGCTCTGTAGACAAACAGCCAAAGAGGCAGAAACAAGGAATACAAGGCAGACTATCGTTTCAAGAGACCTTCCTCATGAGGTGGAAGAGGGAGTGAGAATAGTGGAAAGGTAACCCCTCAGTTCACATCAGGGTGCTTCAGGTTACTCTGCCGTGGGATTAAAGCAGAGGGAACTTTATAATCCTGCCCATGAAGACTAAAGGGGCCTGTGTGAGAAGTCCGGCTGTCACCTCACCTGATTTCTCGGGAGGCCAGATGACAACCAGTGTGGGTTTTGCGAGCCTGGCTGACTCCACCTGGTCTTTAGTCTGGTCTGCTGGGGCCCAGTGCAGGAGTTTAGTCCAAAACAAAGGCCTCCTATAATTTTTGTTTAACAATTGTATGTTGGATGTGCCTCAAGTTTAAGGACAAAAAAATAAAAGCCATCTCAGTGGTGATTGGGTCTAAGAACTACATGGAGCTCTGTCTCCGGGTAGGATGGGGACACCCCGGGTGGTGAAGGACAAATTGCGGCCCATGTGCCAATCTTATGGCCCCGACTTTGAAATCCAGAGTTGAATCTGTTGCCAGTAACTTGCTAAGAAAGGGTTTTGCTGGGACACGGGTCCAGCCTGACTCTCCCTGGGCCCTACAAAGGCGGCATCTAAGCAATGCCTTCTCTGGGTCTCTGTCCAGTGCCAGCTTACCCCAGGTCTGAGGTCCTGAGCCAGAAATTCCTTGAACACATTGAGTCAAGTCATTCTTCTCACCTCTGTGCCCCTTGCTCAGCAGGAGCAGACAGACCAGAGGTGTTCTATAAACATGGAATTGTTCTAAATACCAAGGTCTGCAGCTACAGATGACTCAAAAAACCCAATTTTATATGTCAAGTATCCAGATAGTCAACACACATTGACTATATTAACCACATAATTATACCATTTCTGCAGCCCAAAGGTGGTGAGGGAGGGATAGATGTCCCCTCATGCCACCCACCAAAGAGACAGTAAATGCAGACTGCTCACTCAGGAGTCCTGCTGTAAGGGGAGCAGAAAAGTGGGATGGCACCTGCAGGGTGATATTCTTGTCCTATCTCTAACTCTTTCCCCCACCCTCCTTCTCTTCTGCAAGAAATTATAATAATGTGTGTCTTTTGTAAAATGATGTATTAGGGAGAAAAAAGCCACACGAAGTCTTTCTCTCTCATCCAACTAACTTCTGCTTTCACCAACTTTCTTTTGCAATGAAGTACAGGGAGGAGATGGCAGAAGGTTTATAACTCCTGCTTCAGACCCACTGGCCCCAAGTTCTACCCCCATTCAGCAGGCCTGACATGTCTCTTAGGTAGGTTAAAGCTGAAGGTATCTGCACGATTTTTAGTATCATCATGGAAACATCTTCCTATGGTTTGAATGTGTCCCTTCCAAAATTCACTTGTTGGCAACTTAATCGCCAATGCAGCAATGTTGGGAAGTGGGGCCTCTACGAGGGTGTGCAGGTCATGAGGGCTCTGCTGCTATAAAACGATGTCTCTCTCTTCTGCTCTTCCACCATGTGGGGACACAGCATTCAAAGTACCACCTTGGAAGCAAAGAGATGGGGTCCTAACCTGCAGATGCCTTGATCTTAGAGTTCCCAGCCTCCAGAACTGTGACAAATTAGTCTCTGTTCTTTATAAATTACCCCATCAGTCTGTGGTATTTGGTCATAGCAGCGGAAATGGACTAAGACATCCACCTATCATGGGATACATATGTTGAACATTGATTATCTGACTTTAACCTCCTTACCACTTGAGGGAGACCCCAAGGGGCCACAGAAACACCCAGTGGTGGGCACACCCCATGGCAACAGGAACAAGATCAGCATGACGTGCTTGTGCCACTTCACAGGAAACAGCTTCTGGCCACAGCCATGGAGTCCTCCAGTCAGCGCAGCAGGAAGGGAGGAGAAGCTGAGCTGAGCTTACGGACCTGAGTAAGCATCCTGTGGATGTATCAGATTTATTACACGTGTTCAGCTCTTGAATGAGAGAAAGACCTTCTTGCAAAAGACAAACAACTAAAGTTATTATTAGAATATTAACTAGAAATTAAATTGATTTTGTAAAAGACGTTACAAATCAATTCATGTAAGTTCTGTGAACAAATACTTATAGGATATCTTCTATAAATCAATCATTGTGGTAGGCACTGGACAAAGGTGACTGAGTTGTATTAAACATTGTCCTGCCTCCCAGGAGCTCCTAGAACCAGGAGTGGGGGACCCAGACCCGTAAACAACTCAAGCTGCTCAGCCCTGTGCTTAGCACCTTGTGAGTATCAGAACATCAATGGCTATAACAATGACAATGACTATGATGTTGCTTACAGTAAGATAAGGGCAACCATCAGGGGACAGATGAGATTCCCTGGCAGCACAGAAGATAGAAGGTGGGCAACCACTTCTATAGGGTGGTCAGGGAAAGGCTCACAGGAGGCAAACAAAGAGACATTGTGCAAAGGACCAGGAAAGTGTCTGGGCCAACTGCAAGGGCCTACGAGGTCTCCTGGGGTTCTGAGGCCCTTCTGGATGACCGCAGCATGGGCCAAGGACCCAGAATCAGGTCAGTTCACATTAACACTTGCACTGGCACCACTGCTATGAGTGATCTTCAAGAAAAGCGATGCAGTTGATGTTTTCCCCCCAGCATGAGTCTCTTCCCATGTCAACCCCATGTATTTGATGTGAATATCAGAGATGAAGGCCAATTGATTGCAAAGAAAATAGCTTCTGGACTGTACAATGTCTATCATAAATCTTACCAATTCCTTGGACTTCTCATAATGGAAAACCACAGAACAATTTAAAATGGCATTTTATCAGATTCCGGGGGCTTCCCAAAGCCATCTGCACTCTGGTTTCTGTAAATGAAAAGGATGGATGAATTAAAGACTGAATTTTGCCTGAGTAGTGCTTTGCATTTCATTTCCATAGACAGCTGTCTCCATCCTGATGTTTCAGGATGGTCTGCTCTTAGGTTCTCAGATTCTGGAATTCAAATTGGTCTGGATCCAAATCTGAGTGCAGCTTCCCCACGTGTGCTCACGCCCCTCCTTGTGAGAAAAGGATGTGATCTCTATTCAGAGGGTCCTTATGCACATATGAAGGTCTCTGGGGCCTACTCTGACTGCAGAAACAAGCATAGCTGTCCTCCAAGAGACTGACTTCCTAAGAGGATGGGTGCAATAGGCAACAGTCCTCTCCTTCCCTCTTCCTTCTCTTCCACTCATTAATCTCCCTGGCCTTTTCCAACTTCCTGCATTCCCAGAAGACAATATACCCTGATGTGCACACTCAGAGCTTCCTTTGATTGGTTGAGTTTTGTCTTTGTTTTTTATACACCGTGGTCTTTCAGGGAGAAGTCTAGAGCCCCTAATTTCTTCTAGGGAGCAGTCAAGTGAAGTCAAACAGTATGCATACAATGCAGCAAAAGGGCTTTGAGACACAGAGCCCCAGCCACGGGCTGTCCAGGCCACCACACTGGACACAGAATGGAGCTTCCCCCTTCCAGCTCTGCAAGAATGATGCCGCAGATGAAATTGGTGGTCAGGCAATGCAGAACCCCATGGAGGGCACACGCCATGCACCCCACAGAGGCCCGCAGCAGGGCCTGCACCGGCTGTGGTAAATATCACACACACAGTTGGGAGTAGACTACTTAATTGAAAGGAAATGGGCCAGGGAGAGCCAAGTCAGAGAAGAGGGCACACCTGTGCAGGTACACCTGCTGTGGTGTGGAGGGGATCCAAGTGGGACCGGGTGGGAGCTGGGAGGAGGTCTAGCCAAGAAAAAGGGGTCACCCCAAGGGGGGACTGTTGCTCCAAGTGCAGCTATTCAGAGTCCATTACCTGGTGTGGAGCAGGAGGGGCCTCGTGCATATGGGGTCCCCTTCACCCACCAGGCAGCCCAAGGAGTTGGAGAGCACGGGCCGGAGAAAGCAGACAAGGCGGTGTTGGGTGCCTGCTGCTTGTCGGCTCAGGGCCAGCCTCGGACGAAGAGTACCAGTTACTTCGTCACTCAGTGCAAATACCTTCTGTATGCCAGGTCCTGGGAAAATGGGGTGAGTGGCCACAAAGTCCCTGCCCTGAGAACACACAGCAGGGAGGAGGGAGACAGACAAGCATCAGGAACGCACATGGCAATGCACGCACAAGTGTGTGTGTGTGTGTGGAGAAATGAGGGAGAGTGACAGACCCAAGGCAGAGTCCCTGTGCGCTTGTGACTCATCTATTACATGAGACCAGCGACACCACCAGCTCTGCCCACCTGACAGGACCAGGGGATGGCTCTCTCTCTTTACTATAATAAAATGTACATGATTAAGAGTCACCATCCCAGTCGTGTTTAGTGGCATAGGCACGTCCACAGTGCTGTGCAACCCACCACCACCTACTTCCCTGTGCAACCCACCACCACCTACCTCCCGGTCTCCTCCGTCTTCCCGAGCAGACGCCCTCTCCCTAGTAAAAGCAGCTCCGCATTCTGCCCGCCCCAGGCCCTGGTGACTGCGGTTTTACTCTTGTCTCTGTGAATCTGCCTGTCCCAGGCTGGCATGCCCGTGTAACCCTGCCATGTCCGTCCTTGTCTGTCTGGCTCATTTCACTGCGCCTCACTGAGAAAAGGAATTGCTAGGCCACAGGATAATTCTTATGGTCAGCTGTTATAAATTTCATTTAATTTTTAAGGATACATAGTTATCATACATATTTATGGGGTCCATGTGAGCACACAATGTGCAGTGTATGGATAGTTGGGATATCCATCGTCTCAAACATGGATCATTTCTTCGTGTTGGGAATGTTCCAGATCTTCTCTTAAAGTTATTCTGATATATGCAATAAATTGCTGTTAAATCTCATCACCCTGCTGTGCTATTGGGCACTAGAACTTGTTCCTCCCATCGAGCTGTATCCTCGTGCCCATCAATAAGCCCTCCCCAGCCCCCTTGGGCCGCGCCTCCCTGTCTATTGTCTTCCTTCAGAAGGTCCAGCTCCCACGTGTGAGCGAGGGCGCGGGCTGTCTGTCTGTCTGTGCCGGCTTATCTCACTCATCCACTTAGCTTCTCGAGGAACAGCCCCTCTGTTCCCACGGTGGCCGCCCGTTTCCCAGCCCCGCCGCAGGGCGCAGGGCTCCCGCTGCTCCGCATCCCCGCCACGCTTGCCGGTCCCCTTCTCTGGGCACAGCCCCTGTCGGCGAGAGGCTCCTGTCCTCCCTTTCACGCAGCTGCGGTGAAGTGCTGTCAGACTGCATCCTGCGTGTGCCCACAGTGCGCCCTCATCGCCTTCTGCGTTTCTCACCTGCAGTGCACCGTTTCTGTCCTGCGCTCCAGTTTGTGCAGCAGCCTAAGGCATTGCCAAAGTAAACTCACAAATTTGTAACCGTCTCTCTGATTCTTTCCATAGAAACAGAGGTGATGGGAGCCACCAGCCTGTCTGGAGAGCTTGGCGATGTCGCCATCAGACCTAGGGAGGCCGAGAGTCAGTCTCAACACTATCCCCTCACCAATGTCCCCTACCCCAGCCTGCCACGCTTGTGGGCCCCAGAAGAGAAGGCATAAAGTGGTGCCAGGGAGGACAGCAAGGGCAAGGGCAGTCACCCAGGCTGTGCAGTCACACTAGCCATCCACTGCTCTTTGTCGAAGTAACCAGAACCAGTGAGAGCGGATACGAACACAGTGCCCTGTAAACTGTCCCCGGCCAGCTCGCCGGGTCTCCTCCACCTGATCCTTCACATGTCCCAGCTCAAACATAAATAACCTGAGCCCTGGAGCAGGACGCCCTCGCAAGTGTAATTTAAAGCTCAAAACCCAAGCAAGTGCCGAGCAGCGCCAGCGCTATGGACATAAACGCCAGCTTGTTCGTAAGACAACATTCTGTGGTCTGAGAAGAATGGACAAGAAGATGTTTTTCCTGGCTGAGGAGTTGCACCTCCAGGTCTCCAACCCTTAGGGAGGCGCACTCTCAGGGACCCCAGGGACCCCGGCAAGGACTGGGAGAGGAGGGAAAGGAGGTCCACGTCCTTGCAAATGGGTCCTTTCCCCGGCTCAGCAAGTTTTCGCCTCATTTTACAACCTCGGGGTGTCAGAGCCGGAAGGACATTTGAGATCCTCGTTGCACACATGAGCTCCTCGGAGCCCCGGGCGTGGGCCGCTGCAGCCCGCCGGGTGTTAAGGGCTGCTCTGCCGTCCCTCCAGCCGGCCAGTGTGTTCTGAGATCATTGACAAGTCTCTTCAAAGAAACTGGCATTTGCGCCCCAGCTGACTTACTTGGCAAAAACAAAACATTTATGTGCCAATGTTGAGGCTCAGGCATGATATCTACTCCTGAAGAAATATGAAATTTATTGTGCCTGGAGGCCCCAAAAGGCAGGGAGTCAGGCAGGACCAGAAAGCGAACCTCCCCTGTGAGGCACCAGAAACATCGTTGTGGGAAGGCGCACGGCCACCTTCCGGGGCCCATGGCCTGCTCCCCCGAGAGCACACACAGGCAGGCCGAGCTCCCGGACTCGAATGGGAGCCACCCCAGCGGGTCGCCCGCAGCCATCCCGAGTGGCTGCTCCACGAGTCCCTCCCAGTGCCAGGGCACCAGGGCCAACAAGGCCCTGGGAGGACGGCCCAGGCTGTCACCTAGTGCAGGCTGTGCCTCACAAGAAGGATCGGCGGGGCGCAAAAGTCACCCAGGACCCCGCGGCATCTGATGGGCTTGGGCTGGGAGACAGCAAGATCCACCCGGCCCCCTGACTCCCCCTCTGACAGGACAAGTGGGATTGTGGTTTGCATGGGGGCAATAAATATTTTGAGCACAGGTGCCAGCTGCTTAGGCGAAGGCTGCCCCTAAAGAATTTGGGGCCCCCTCCTGAAGTGGGTTTGGGCTGCCCTTTAAGCTGGGAGCAAGGAGTCCCTGGCCCCAGCATTCCCTTTGCCCTGGAGCGAGTATCCTGCCCACCCCTGCAGCCGCAGCACACACAGCCCCAGGCAGGAGGCCAGAGGTCCCCAGGTGGACAGAGCACCAGTGGGGACGGCAGCGGCCCCTCCCCCAGCATTTCCCAGTGACTGCTCCGGGACCCTCTCGTTCACCCTCCCCTGTCAGGTCCCACAGGCCAGGCGCCTTCCCCATTTCATCTGGGAAGAAGGTCCTTTGTTTTCCTGGCTACGGGGCTGCAGAGAACCAGAGTGGCATGACGCCCCCTCATCCCCAGAGGGTGGGGGTGCTCTGACCAAGGGCCCTCCCAGGGAGCTGTGACTAGCTTCATGTTCTGGGAACAACAACAGTCACACGGTGCCCAGGAGAAAGATGCCCCCTCACAGGCTGTCATTTGCTGAAAGAGGCCTAGGCTGAGAAGGAATTCTGGAGCCTGGGAAGGAGGGGCGGGTTTCTCTGGAGCCTGAGGATGGGTTGTATTTCTTTCTGCACTTATCAGCAGCTTGTCGCCCTCCTGTGCAGACCCTGGGCAGGCAAAAGGCCCCTGTGTCAGCTTTGACTGAGTCATAAACATTCTAGAACTAAGTGACTTAAAACACAGCTACTGACTGGCTCACAGCTGTGCGGGTTGGGAATGGGAGCTAGACTCAGCTACCCGGTTCTTCCTGTGCCTCTGCTGCTGGGGCAGCTGGGCGACTGGCCGGGCGGGGCCGGGCGGGGGCTGGGGAATGAACAGAAGCACGGGAGCCTGGAGGGCAGGCCCAGGGCCGCCGGCCACCCCCACTGCCTGCTGCTGCCCAGCCCAGCCCAGCCCAGCCCAGACGGAGGGGGAGGGGGAACTGCTGCAAAGCCACCTGTAAGGATGTGGACCCAGGGAGGGGGAAGGACCGTGGCCGTTCCTGCCCTCTGCTGCCACAGCTCCGTGAGCTGACCCAGGTGATACACGGCCACCTGCCTTCAAGGAGCCTCTGGATTTGAACATAGACAATGTCAAATGTCGGGTGCCAGTGTGGAATGAACACCAGAGGCCTCTTCTGAATGTCCTGCATGTTGGGGCCAGTTAGAACCCTGAGACTCTTGCTCAACTGACCAGAGCGCATCTTCTTCCTCCAGCTTAGTGGTTAGAAGCTAGAGTAGATTATCTAATTTGGAGAAATTAACAATTCCTATACTCAAGTGTTATGGACTGAAATCCATACTCACTAAGAACAGATGAAGTGACCTACGCTCAGAGAGGCTGAGTAACTTGCCTAAGGTCACACAGCTGGAAAATAGCTGAACCATTTTTAATAACCACCTTGTTTTTAACAACCACACCCCACGATCCTACAGGTGCCTGTAGCCAAAGGAGAAAGGCTCACTGACCTTGGCAGCCGTGTCATGAACCTCGCTCGGTGTTGAAGGCGCGGAGAAGGAGTCTGGGCTTCAGGTTGGAGGACCTATCACCTGGACGCTGTGCAACCCCACAGAGTTCCACTCACACCGTTCTCCAGGGCCAAGATCTCTGGCCGTGGGGGACAGCCCCACACAGAGAGGGCCCCTGCAGCTGGCACCCAGGGCTCAGGCCCCCTGCCCCCACTGCAGCCGTCCTGAGGCTCTTCCCTACGGCCCTGCCTTCCTTCATCCCTGTCTGAGCTGGGAGCACAGCAGGCTTCCCAGGGGACCCTGCCAAAGGCTTTTCCGTTCCTCCTGGTCGATTTTCTGTGTCATGTTACCTTTCAGGGCATTAGCAGCCTGACTTCTGGGGAAATTGAGCTCCCAGTCCTCCAGGTATGGCCAGAGAGGCTGGGAGGCACCGGCAGTCTAAACAGGAATCCCGGAGGCCAAGCCCGGTGCGGAGAAGGCCCAGCTTCTGGCTCCCTGACGGCCAGCCCAGGACCACAGCGAGGGAGGCAGGCCTGGCTGTTCTGGTCTCGCCAGAGTCACTTGGGAGGCTGGTTAAAGCCGACAGCTGGCCGGGCCCCACCTCAGAGTTTCTTATTCAGCAGGTCTGGCCGAGCCCCACAGCCTGCGTGTCCAGCGAGTTCAGGGAAGGCGGTGGCGCTGGCCCGGAGCCGTTGCACTGCCGCGCCACAGCGGCGGCCCCTCCCGCACGCGAGGGTTCTCTGCAAGGCTGAGCAAAGCGCCGACCCTGTGCTGAGCCAGCCCATCCTCGGCAGAAGGCAGACTATGCAGAGGGAGGCAGAGCGTGTGGGGCACAGAAAATGCCAGGTCCTGATCCCGGCACCCACAGGGCAAAGGGGAATCGAGGCTGCAGGTAGAATTAAGGTCGCCGATCAGCTGGCCTTGAGACAGCGCGGCCATCCTGAGCCGTCCGGGTGGGCCCAGCGACGCCACCGTGGCTCTCCTTTCCCAGCTAGAGGATGGAGATGAGACAAAGGAGGCAGGGAGAGACTCGAAGGTGAGAGGGACTGGACCTTTGTCCGAAGAGGGAGAAAGGGCACAAGTGAAGGAGTGTGGGCGCCCTCGAAGCTGAGCACGGCCCTCCCCTGGCAGCCAGCGAGGAAGCGGGCCCTGGGCCCTCAGCCGCAGGAACCGCTTCTGCCAACAGCCTGGGTGCCCCAGGGCACGGGCCCTCACCTGGAGCTCCAGAAAGGAACGCAGCCCTGGCAGCACCTGGGCAAGACTTGCGGCCTGCAGAGCTGAGAGACGACACATGTGTTATTTTAAGCCTTTACGTCTGTGGGGGTCTGTTGGGGCAGCAATAGGACACTGCCACAGGGGACAGGTGCAATAGGACACTGCCACAGGGGACAGGTGCAATAGGACACTGCCACAGGGGACAGGCGCAGGAACGGTGTGCAACCCATCATCACAGCGGCTCCCACCGGGCTGGGTGAGGAGGACCACGCACCCTGGTCCCCACGTGGGCACAGAACTCGGGCTCCAGGCAGCCCCGGGACTCTGTGTGCAGCCCTGCGCCAGGCTGTGCCGGTGCCCCTGCCGCCCCTCAGTGCCGAGGCTCCCGGGACCCCACTCTGTTCTCTTCTGGACCAGGTAGAACAGGTGGGATTTCTACAGGCGGAAGCTGTGAGTAGAAGGAGCAGAGAGGTGGAAGCATCGCAGGAAAAGGAAAAGGAAAAGGGCAGAGGAAAAGCAGGAGCCCAGCTTTTAAAGTTGGGAATACACAGGAGGGCTGGAGTGAGGGACGCCAGCCCAGGTAGAAGACCACGTGGGCACACCCACCACCCCCGTCTCAGAATCCCTGGACAGCAGCTCTGAGAGATGCCCCCAGTGTCTCTTCAGAAACCTCCAGTGGCAGGGACTTCGGCACACTCAAGGCAGTTCGGTTCAGCACTATGTAGCCTCACATTTGCAGCTTGGAGTGCCTTCTCAAACCACCTCCTCTGAGAAGCCTCCCCGGATTCCTTGCCATGGCACTCGATTCATGAAGCTTTTGTTGTTCTTTTTCTTTTTTTTCTTTGAGACAGAGTCCTGCTCTGTTGCCTGGACTAGAGTGTCATGGCGTCACCCTAGCTCACAGCAACCTCAAACTCCTGGGCTCAAGCAATCCTCCTGCCTCAGCCTCCCGAGTAGCTGGGACTACAGGCATGCACCTCTATGCCCGGCTAATTTTTTCTATATATTTTTAGTTGTCCAGCTAATTTCTTTCTATTTTTAGTAGAGATGGGGTCTCACTCTTGCTCAGGCTGGTCTTGAATTCCTGACCTTGAGCAATCCTCCCACCTCGACCTCCCAGAGTGCTAGGATTACAGGCGTGAGCCACCACACCCAGCCACTTTTATTGTTCTTAACTGTGTATGGCTTCACCCCCTTCTGCAGTACCTAGTAATGATTCTGTCATAGATAAGCCCTCTGAATATTTTGTTCACAGGTAGACAATTCTGGTATGTTTTTGAATTAAAAATCCATGTTTTAGCAATGTGCATATTATCCTTTTATGGTAAAAAATATTTTTTCTATATATGCATAAACATATCTAGAAGGATGTACTCTACTATATTAACATCTAGATGAGGAGGCAGTATTAATGTTATCCTGTTTCTTTTTTCAAAATACATTTTTATTTGTGTCAAAATGAAACATGTACTGCATTTAAAAAGTCAAGAAATAGTAAGTCTTAAAGAGAAAATAAACACAAACAACAAGAATAACAAAAAGCTGTCCTGTTTCACCCATTCCTCCCCTGGTTCTCCCCAAAGACAAACATCATCACCTCTTCTAGAAAATTCTTCTGATGTTCACTTTTATATTTTTTTGGCACTATATTCACATTGCAAATTTTGAGTGACCAACTATAGGCATTAACTTTTGACTTCCCCCACTACTCTTCCTGCAATCTTCCTAAAACATGATCATTCCGAAGACTCCTTTTCTTCAGTTCTGGGAATTTTCTTGTGTTGCATCTTTGCAACTTTCCTTCCGTCTGTCCTGTCTTTCTAGGACTCTTGCATGTGCCTTGGGAATCCTCCAATGTGTATTACATCTTCTCTTCCATTTCCCTTTCTTTGTCTTTTTGTTCTATTTTATGTTAGCTTCTAACTATTCTATTTTTTGGGTGGGTGTTGCTTTTTTTAAGTGGAATTTTTGGTTTTTTGCTTGTTTTTCATTTTGGGATTCTTGCTCTCTGGTTACTTTTTTATTATATTCTGTCCTTATTTTATAGATGTAACACCTTCTGATATATTTCTCAAGATGGTAATTATAGGGTTTATTTTTTTAAGTTTTTTTGTACATGTCCTACATTGGCTACACCTCCCATCTGAGTCCCCATTTTCTGTTTGTCTTGGTCTCTCTCTCATGTCAGAGCCTTTCCTCAACAGTGCCTGGTGGCCCTGGGCTGTCCCCAAACATAAAACCAAGCACTGAAAACTAATGGGAATGTCATGCGGATGCTGATGGGAACTTCAAGGGCTCATGGGTTTCACCAGGAGCCGTCAGACGTTTTGTTTCCCCAAACGTTTTACTCGCTGTCCCTTTGGGCTTCTGACAGACACTCTCTAAGAAGAGCCCTCTAGCCGGCTGGGGACAGCGCTGACCTGCTGCTCTGGAGACGGGGCCGAGGAGCACGCCAGTCAGCCCGAGTCTGGCTGCACCCCCATCTCTGTCCTCTGGTACACCACCATTCCGTCCAGCCGGGGAAGAGCCTCTGGCCCCTCAGATGGGGAGCAGGAGAAAGGCAGGGAGGAGAGGGTGGCCCCGGGTTGTGAGGGGTGAGTGTGTGCGAGGGAAGACCTAAGGGTCCAGCTCCACACACGGACTTTCACCCACCCCCGTTGTAGATCCGGCCCTTATCTCTGCTCCTTGGATCTTGGTGTCCGGGTGCTGAGCCCTCGGGGGGCTCCGGGCGACAAGCCCACTGCCCACAGCAGCAGCCCGCTGCGGGCAAGTCTCTCCCGCCGGCCGCCCCGCGTTCTGTGAGCTCAGTCAC
The DNA here is from genome assembly GCA_008750895.1 of Mirza zaza. Classification (NCBI taxonomy): domain Eukaryota; kingdom Metazoa; phylum Chordata; class Mammalia; order Primates; family Cheirogaleidae; genus Mirza; species Mirza zaza. The sequence goes on from VSMD01105769.1 coordinate 22,434, forward strand.
CCTCTCCCACCCTCTTTCCCCAGAATCCCACTCGCCCCGGCTGCGTCCTCGGAGAGAGCGTGCTCAGATTCTCGCTCTCCCCTGACGGCAAGAGCCGAGTGCTGTCACTGAACAGCCGCACGCACCTGCGCGTTCAAAGCCAAGCCTGCTAAGCCTGCTTTGTTTCTTTCAGTTACGTCACAAAATATATATATTTCTGGTATGTGGATTAGCAACTGGTTGATAGGGAGTGAATTAACAAAACCAAATGAATAAAGCATGATTTAAATGCTTAGGGGATTTACAAATGACTACATTGACTTCTTAAATGTTACTGACAGGATTCTCATTTTTCCTGACAGAACCTTAGACATCTTCTGTGAGTTAATTTAAACCAAAAAGCCAAGAGCGTTCCGAGGCATGACCATGAAAACACCGACACAGACCGGGAAGCTGTAGTGCCCCCTCCTGGCTCTAAGCACCCCTACCGTCCAGGGTGGGCGGGCTGCCCTAAGAGAGCACAGCCAGGGCCCCATGGAGACTGTTCTTCCTCCTGAGCCCAACTCTCGCCCCCCGACCCTGCTGAATGAGGACGCCCTTCCCCACAGCAACAGCAGCGGGGCTGTGCCCAGAGACCTCTGCCACCGACTCAAGTACTGCTTCCTCCACGTGTCGGGATCCGCTCCCGGGAGCCTTGGGGATCTCACTCCTAAACACTGCAAGCCTAGGCCAGTATTCAGTCTCGCTGCATCCCCAGAGAAGAGTGAGGTCACACACCGACTTCCAGATCTGCCTTCGTCTGGAGGGCCAGTTCCAGGGAATGTTTGAAGTCTCCCCTGGCCACACACCGTAAATCTGCATTTGGAGACCGGGCTGCGCCAGGCAGCGGCGTTTGATGGATGTCCGGTGAGGCTTGCTCGGCAAGGAGGTGACCCCTGCCTGGCCTGCCTGGCCTGGGAGTTCCTCCCTGTGTCAGTCTTCTCTTTCTCGGAGGCTTAATTGAAATGGAGCTCATCGTAACAAAGACCTCGGCTTCAGGGTTCTCAGGGATCTGAAGGGTTCACCTGCCTCTCTGTACACACAGAAAACCCAATGCCCAACAGGCGCGGCTGTCCAAGCGCACTCTGCCTTTAGTGCCAGCTGGAATTCGTCCCCCGGTGATCTGGCGGGAAGACCCCTGCACCACGCCTCTGCTGGCACCGGGTGGCAAACGACAGCTGCTGAGGCTCATCTGGGCTGCAGGGTGAGCAGGCCGGGCTGCTCCTCAGCTCCTCGTGGCCCGTTAGGAGCAGGAATCTCACCCAGCCCACACAGCCCCGTGCCCGGCAAGCCGGCAGCCCTAGCGTCCTGGGAGCGGAAAGCTGACTTGCAGGCGACTTCAGGATCCCCTGTACAGTAGCACGGCCTTTCTTCCCTCTGGGACACAGCCCTGCGAAGACTCTGTGCACAGCCCGCGGTGAGGGAGTAATCATGGCCAGCACCTAGCGTGGAGAGGGAGGAGAGGTGAGGGGCAAAGGTGAAGCCACCTGAAAATGCCTCGGCTGCACCCTGTCCCTTGGTTGGGCATGTGGCCTTGCCCACTTCCTGTGGCGTGCTGGCCAAACCGACCCTAAAGAACTGAAGCCTAAACAAAGGGCCCCGGGAAAAAGCCTCCTGCATTCCTTCAAGCGTCGGCCATCCCTATGTCTGTGAAGCTCACCAGCTAGCGGGGGACGGTGGCCCTGAGCGAGTGGTTCAGAGGCCGCAGGGCTGGAGGAGGGTGGTGACTCTGACTGCGGAGATCAGAGCGCGCTCGGGAGCGGCACTGACCTGGGCTTTGAGCAATAGTGTGATGGTGATGAGAAGGAGAGAATGCCGAAGGAGGAGAGGAGGAGGGAACAAGACATTGCAGACAGAACATGAGCGAAGTACGTGAGAGCATCTGTCTGGTGGGGAGGAGGGAGGGGGGAGGGCAAGGATGAGGGTGGAGTGACGGTGTGGGGCGGCTTACAGACCGTCTGGGGTTCTGGGCGCAAGAACGATAAGAACTCTGGCTTTGTTCTTCAGGCAGTGGAAAATCTTTGAGAGGATTAAGGAGAGATGTGACGTGTGGAGATCTGCCATTTCCGAAACCCGCTCAGGCATCAGGATGGAGAAGTGGGGTGATGTGGGGAGACCCACTAGGAGACCGGCGGGATCCGCACAGGAAGTCAGAGGGGGCAGAGCAGCAGGCGAGAGATGGGGATGAGCAGGTGATACTGTGGATTTGGTAGATTGGGAGGAGGAGAGCCATCGTCAACTCGGACCTTGGTGTTGGCACTTTTGGTGCACAGGGTGACAATGAGGCTAGCAACCAAGTTGTAAAGTTCAGAAAATGGAAAAGAATTGACGTGGAAAGGCAGAGTTGGATTTGGGACATGCTGAGATTGACGCCAAGGGAGCAATAGACAGGGGGAAACGCAGCTCACAGCTGAGGAGAGGGGCTGGCGCAGGGCCTTGAGTGGAAGTGATCCAGACTTGTGATGCTCGAGTCCTGGATCAGACAATAACCAGACAGAGGGCGGAGAGGGGATGGGAGAAAAGAGGGTCACAAATGATACATTAGTTACCTGCTGCTGCATAGCGGAGTACCGTGACACTTGGCAACTTGAGGCAACAAACATCTATTACCTCGCAGTTTCTGAGGGCCAGGTATCTGGAAGCAGCTTAGCTGGTGGTTCTAGAAAGCTCAGGGTCTCGTATGAGGATGCAGTCATGCTGTCAGTGGGGGCGTCATCTGAAGGCTCAACTGTGGCCAGGGATCTTCCTTGGAGCCCCCTCACGTGGCTGCTGCTGGCAGGAGGGCGTGGTTCCTACCGAGGGCCTCTCTGCAGGGCTCCCCATGGCAGCACTGGCTCCCCCAGGATGGCAGTCCATGAGGGGAGTGTGACTAAGGGCGTGTCTTGTGCGGCCTGATACCAGATTGACATTCTACCACTTCTGCAGCACTTGGTCACGGAGACCAGCCCTGGTGCAGTCAGGAGGGGACCACATAAGGGCATGAACAGTGGGAGGGGACATTGCTGGAGGCTGCCAACCGCAGATCACCAAACAGGGAAACAGCATAGAAAGAAGATGCCATAAAAAGAGAAGAAAGAAGGCACGCCATAAGCATGCAGGATGATTACTGAAGGATAGCATACACGGGAGACCGTCCAGAAGGAAGGGGTGATTTCAAATGCTGAGAGGTCTAAGAGGTGGGGCTGCATGAGCATGGCCCGTGGTCAGCTGCAAGGATGTAGAGGAAGGTAGACGTCATATCCTAGCAGATGGAGGAGTACATGGAAAATGAAGAAATGATGGCAGACAGTGGTAAGTGTAGACCCCTTTCAAAAGTCCTGGTGGTGCACGGAGGAGAGACTGCATGTGGCTCTCAGGGGAAAGCAGAGCCATGCACAGGAGCTTTGATCTTGGCTCTATTTGTCCGGAGGGAGGAGGTAGAGGGGAAAGTTGGAAGATACAGGACAGGGATGGTAACTGATGGTCAGAAGTCCCAGGGGACATATGAGGACAGTGGTTGAAGACACAGATAGAGAGGATTAACCCTTCTTCCTCCAGTAGGAGGGAAGGACAGATAAGGGTGAGAGTGTGGTTAGGGGGAATGGGGAGGTCTGCAGAGCGCTGGTTGGAGGGTCTCTGTTTTCTTCTCCTGACACTGAGAAAAGGGGTGAGGTGGTGGTGCAGGGGTCAAAGGCTTAGATCACCAAGTCTAGGCACAGGACTTGCTTTGAGTAATGCCAGTGACCTCCCTACTATTTTGTGGAAGCTGCCTCACCCCAGCAGCTGAAGATTAGTGAATACCCACATTTCATCTTCTTTTGACTTCTCAAGCTCCCCGGAGCAATCCCAGGCATCTAGAATTTTCGTGCTGCTATCCACAGTGCACAATTTATATCCACCCCATATGGCTGGGGATATTTGCAAAGCATCCATTTACAGTTCCCAACAGAAGCTCTAAGCAAGACCAGGATCAGGGGAGAGCTGGGGCATTCATTCTCCTGGACCACCTCAGGAGAAGATGGCAGGAGCTCTCACCAAATCCACTCCCAACCCAGATCTAGGAGCAGGGAGGACGTCAAGTCCTCCTGAGGCACCTGCCCCAGGAATTCTGGGAGGGTCTCCTCTCACCTACACCTATCAAACCAGGGCAACAGCGGAGGGGCCAAGCTGGGGACCTGGCTGGACTCATCACCCCTTTGCTTCTTCTCCACATGATCTTGAGCAAGTGCACTCAGCCTCACGTGACTCTGCTCCCTCATCTGCAAAATGGTAAGAAGAAGAAGACTTGAGTCATGCATACAGCACTTAGCACAATGCAGTGAACGCTGAGCAAACACCAGCTATTATAATAGTCATTGGCACCATCACTAGTTTTCACAAGCCCTGGAGGCAGGACATTATGCTGCCAAGTGGCTTGGATTATTGTAGGTTTATTAAATCAACTGTCTTCCTATTGCTCCAGCACACAGACTCTGGTTAGCATACAGTGAAAGGAGATAATTTGGTAAATAATGCTGTGGATGAACCCTGTCATGTCGTGCCACAGAACAGCCCTGGTTCTCCCTGAGGCTGGGAGCCCAGGCTGTGCCCCTGATTTAGGACATTGGCTCAGTGGGTGGAATTCTGTGCTAACAAAACCTACACAGGATTAGCCACAGGGTGGGCAGTTTTCTTCGCTCCCTTATTATTAATATTAATAGTAGCTCCTATTTCCTGGCATCTTCTCTAGACAGGTCCTTTTGACCCAGTGCATCTGACCCAGTAAGACACCTTCCAGACCTTTCCACAGATAAGGAAATCAGGACAGGGGGGGAGAGAATAAGGAATGTCCCAGGCCACACAGCTGCTAACTGCAGAGCTGACCTTTGTCCCCCCCTCCCCTCCCATCCCTTCCCCACACGGCATCTCTGCTGGGCTGGGCATCCAGGAACCAGGCACAGGTGGGCAGAGAAGAGCCAGGCAAGGCGGAAAGGCAAGTTCTCTTTCTTCTCCCTTCCTTCGTGTGCCAGGGAGCCAGCAAAAGTTGTCTTCTCACAGCACTTCTTGGAGCATTTCTCTGGGTTCTTTCAGGAATCACAGATGTCTGGAAGCAGAGACCGCGAGGTCCGAATGGTCCAGTCATGTGTGTGAGAACCAGCGGAACATCCTCCCCCAGCCCGCACCCACACGGCCCCAGGGAGTCCTCCCCTCCCGCAGCCCACCCTATGGCCGGGCAGCCGCTGGCTGAAACATCTTCCCCTACTTTGAGCTAAAATCTCTGCCTCCAACTTCTACCCACTAGCCCAGGTTTGTACTCCTAGGTTGCAATGGAAATTGTGTTTTCTTTGTGTAACATCCACGTCACTCCATTATCCAGAGCAGCTGGCCCTGGGCACACTCTGCTTTATAAACTGCTATAATGTGAGATTCCCTTCCGGCCACTCAGAGTACTTTTCCACACGCCCTCACAGCCACTGGCTCTCTGTCCTTACCTCCTCTGCTTCACACACGCCTGTTAAACGGAGCTGCCCTGGGCACCGATTTCTCCAGGAAATGCCCCTCTCTTTTTCCTCGGGGCCCATTAGTGACTGCAGGGTCAGGCCTGGATGCCTGGGGCTTCGCTGCTTTCCCATCCTATTTCAGGGTTGCTGGCACCCTTTTCTCTGAACTCTGAGAGGTCTAGGGAACATGTCACCCGCTGGCCTTCTCCCTTCCCCTGGGGCTCCGCAAATGGGCTTAATGGCGGTGGAGGAGGCGTCAGCTCTGCCGGAGGCCTCTCTGTGGTTTCTGCAAGAGGGGCCTCTCGGGCTTCCTCCACACTTTTTGTTTGCAACGGGCCCTGTTCTCCTTCCACCAGCAGCCCAGCAGCCGCCTCTTCAGTGCCTCTTAGCAGGGCAGCCCCGATGAAGCCCCAAACTCAGCCTGGCCGGTTCTCCATCTGCCCCAGCCTGAGCCCTGCGCAGGGAGAAAACCCTCCCGCAGAAAAGGCTGAGGGAGAGCTCAGTTCAGACACAATCCACTGCCAGGCTGTAACCGGAAACCTACCTCAACCGGCTGACATGAGGAACAGGTAGTTTAGCACCTGCAAAACGTCCCCGGGTGCCCAGTGTTGCTCACTCACCTCATGGGCCACGAGCTGGTCGCCGGTCGTGCCCCTTGCCAGACCCTCCCCATCACGAGATTGTGCCGGCCATCCCAGCGGGCAGACCCAAAGGGAGGGAGAGCAGCCCCTCCTCTCACCCCTTGTCAAACTGAGAGCACTTTCCCGGGGGGCATTAGCACATGCCCGTCTGAGCTGTTTGAGCAGAACTGGGTCACACCTGCATTCCTAAACTGTCTCTGGGAAGGGGAGGCCGTGGCCACGACCCCTGGACTGAACAGACTCAGCAGCCCCAGGCTGGGAGGAGTCCACCCCTTCTGAACTTGCACGCTTCAGATGTAAACCAGCTCAGCTGCTGTGGGCCAGCCAGCGCTCCCCGCCCTGCACAGAAAGGAAGAGTTCCCAAAGGGTGAGGAGCCACAGCCCTGCAGCTCTGTCCCAGCCCTTCAGTGTGTGCTGCGGAGACCCAGACACCCACCCAGGGAGCAGGGTGTGCAGTGCCAAGACACATCGAAGTTTAAGAAGGTTGGAGTTGATAAACAGTTTGCTCATAGACAAGCACAGTCTGTTAACCCAAGAAATAAATATGTAAATCACACATTTTTAAACTCCATCTTGAAGATGAGCACAAAGGTTCTTGAATTCATTTAAGGGTAAAAAGTATTTTTAAAAAGGTGGTCTTTATGGAATGCCATAGTTCTTGGTCAAGTTAGTCAATCAAATTAAAATAATTTTAATAACAAAAAATACCTGTTCATTATATCAGGGTGCATCATCCTCAACAAAGGAAAAAGCAGAACTAACTATTCCTGAGTTTTCCATTATTGCAGGGGGTGCTCGACTTCACCATGTTTAATCTAACGATTTTCAATTTTATGATGGTGTGAAAACAATACGCATTCAGTAGAAACCATACTTCAAATTTTGAATTTTGAATTTTTCCAGGGCTAGTAATATGTGATATGATACTCTTACATGAGATATTCAACACTTTATTATAAAATAGTCTTTTTGTTTCATGATTTTGCCCAACTATAGGCTAATGTAAGTGTTCTGAGCATGGCTAAGGTAGGCTAGGCTAAGCTACAATGTTCGATAGGTTAGTTGTATTAAATGCATTTCAACTTACAATGGGTTTATCGGAACATAACCCTGTCATAAGTTGAGCATTGGTTTGGTTTTATTTTTTCCTCATTTACTTGGATGTTTTGTTGTCTATCCTGCATGAGCAAAGGGGTAAAAGAGTTCAGAAAAACACCTAGGAGGGGAACTAAATCTTGATATTATTCAATCCAGTATGTCAATTATTAAGTTAAGGATTAGTGACAGCCCATCATTATCCGGTTTTGGAGGCTGGGTTCCTTGGCACAACTCGAACTTTGAGAACCACCAATCCAGCCAAAACCTCTCATTTATTTTCTGTAAAAGTTGCTGAGGCTCATACCTTTGGGTTTCCCCAAGGTCACCTGGTTAATTATTGACACAGCAACTCCCTTCCCAAAGAATCGAAGTGATTTCCCATGTCTCATCCCATGTCGGGGATTCGTGTCAAGGATAAAGGAGGGGCCCTGGGTGGTGTGCCCGGAGCTGGGCATGTCTGGTCAGAGTCCAGATCTACCATGGACGGGAAAGCTTTCTAATCCACCCATGCTACGCACACAGAGGAATGAAGCTTGCAATTCGTTTCAAAAGTTGCCTCTACTGGAGATTTAAAGACACATCCGTCCCCACCACACACACACAAAGGGACCTGCAAGTGCACCGTCCCCTCCAGAGACTGACGCCCCAGGCCCCCAGTGGTTGTGTGGTCCAGGTGCCACTTTCTAGGCACTGCCTGGTAAGGAAGGGCCTGGGCTGGCTCCCCGGCTCCCTCCTCCCAGCAGAAATGGTTAATTGCCAGCTCTGGGCTGCCTCCAGCCCAGCCCTAATCCCCGATCTCAGGCGGCTGCGCTGAGGCCGAGCTGCTCCAGGCCAGGTTGGGGCTGCGCGGAGCAGCAGGGGCATTCTTCCAAGGTAATGATTAAGCCAACTGCCTGGCAAGGGCACAGGCTGACAAGCCAGGAAGGTGAGCCCTGTTCACACCTCAGCCAGGCTGGGGTGGCCAGGACTGGTTTGGAAAGGCAGGGCCCCCGGCAGGCAAGGGGAGGGGGGGCGAGCTGGCAGCCAGAGCCTCCCGCCTGTGCAAGGACGTCCAGGAGCATCTTGGGGCCAGAGCCTCTGCTGCCTGCCCTGCTGGGACTCTGCCCTCAGCCCCACCACCATGAAGCTCCAGGTGTTCTGGACGGGGCTGGAATACACCTGCCGGCTCCTGGGCATCACCACTGCTACAGGTAAGACCCCACCCCCCAGCTGCCATTCCCTGCACGCTGGCACAGCAGGCAGAGCTGCCCGAGTGGCGGGAGGTGACTGAGAGATGGCCAGGCACGTCTGGTGACTTCTGTGCTTCAATTTCTCTCCCAAGATCCCCAGAAAAACTGCTTTGCGGAGCAGCGGCAGGCGCAGTGGGCGAGCTTCAGGCTAGGAGCCTGGTGCTGGATCTCTGCTTGGCAACTCCCCTCCCTGTGACCTTGGGGAGCCTCAGGGTCTGCATCTGTGAAATGAGTCAAAGGGGTCTGCCCCCCCCACAGTTCTGAGGTGGACGTGGGGATGGAAGGTGAAGGCAAATCTGGGACTCGAGTTCCTGCTGTATACTATGGAAATGGTCCACTGAGCCCATCCTGCCTTGCTCAAACCCAGCCCTATGGCATGGAGAGAGAATCCCCAGTCCCAGGGCAGCTCTGCCCTGCAGGACAGGCTGGGCTGGCTTGGACACGGAGGTCGCAGGCTCCCCTCCAGCCACCCAGGTGCCCTGACTGCTGGAACGCACTGTGGGCTCAGGGACAGAGAGGGTCCCCTTGCTGGAGTCCTCTCCCTCCCCCAGCTGATCACAGGGCTACCCAACTTGCCAGGAAGACAGAAGGTTAGAACAGAGCTGACCACCGCGATCCTGAACCCAGCCTGCCCACTGCCCCAGGCAAACACACCTAGCCCCGTGTCCCCTACGGGGCCAGGATCTGTGTCGGGGAAGTGAGCAGGTAGTGTTCTGAGCCCTTAGCTCTGGGTCCCGTCATCTCCGGGGGACAAAAAAGAGACACACACGCCTTATCCAAGCCTTTCCCCATCGTTGGGCAGAAGCTTGCCTATGGGTCTGGCCGAATGGGAAAGGTCTCCTAGCTCAGACTCAAGTCAGGCTGGTTCCAACCCCAGCCCTGTCACTTGCCCTGTGTGTGATCTTGGGGAGCTACCTGGTCCCCCAGGACTATGCTTTCTGATCTGTAGGGTGGAGATGCTGGGTCTGTTGGCGAGGTATTTTGACAAATCAAGGACGTCAGGAATTGAGTATAGCTAAGTGGAACTGAGGGTAAAAACCTCTGGGCAGAAACCCCCAAGACACACTCCAGAGCTCAGTGAGGACGTGGGTCATTTTGAGAGGACATGGGCTCACCCTGTGTTGGCCAGTAGGCTCCTTCAGCATCTAGGCTGTGAGTTAGAGCAGAAAAGGCTGCTGGGTGGTCTAATGCCGCCCCTCCTGTTACAAGATGGAGCACCTGAGCTCAAGCAGGGGTGGTGAAATTATGCAAGGTCATGCTGCATGTCAAAGGGACAGCCAGTGTGGAACCCTGGTCCCTTGATTTTCACAAAGGCTAAAGCCCTCCCTGCTTCTAGGGCAGGAAGCCCAGCCCGTCGGGCAGCTGGAAGGGGTTCAGAGCTGCTCTGCAGGGGCTCTCAGTGAGTGAGCTGGTAGAGAAGCCAGCCCCAGACTCTCTCAGACCATGTTGTCACCTATGCATAAGGGAGTGGCCACTAAGGTCCCCAATAGCCCGTCCTGGGAAGGGGAAGGTCGCCCTAAATAGGTTTCCATATCTGGGCTAAGAGTCTACCACTGTTGATTTGAGGCCACCCTCCTCCCTCTTGGTCTTGGTTTCCAGATATTTAAAATGCCAAGAATCCTAGTGTCTGTTTCCCCAGCCACTGTCCACCCAGAGCTGAGGCCTGCCTCTTGTCAGGAAGCTGTTTTAAGATATAGGTATCCATCCTTCTAATGGATTAGCCAAAGATAGTTTAAGAATCTGATTTATCTCAGCTAGTGGAAGGGTCTACAGCCCCCTCCCCTGACACAGACACAGACTCACACACAGACACACAGACTCGCACGCAGACACACACACACATTCATAATGCTCCTCATAACCAAACCTTTAGCTCTGTGCAAGGAGTTGCTGTTAATGCAGAGGGCGGGCCTCTCTCTTGGTTTTCATATAAGATCCAGGCTAAAAATAGGCCACGAGTTGCCTTCTAATGGCCAGGCTTTCAAATAATCTCGCTGGGGCTTTCTAGAGTGATGGGAGTGAGTGAGAAGCAACAGAGGGGCTTTGGCACTCTTGGGCAAATCTCAAGTTTCTTCCAGCATCACTAAACTCCTGGCCTATGTCCAGTGCATAAGATTTGCAAATTCCTTATTCTCCTAAGCCTCTTTTTTGTTGAAATCCTCTGTTGAGAAGTTCAGGCTTCATTTACAGGTGCACTGCTGCTAAGGAGGAAATAAGACTTGAAACAGAGTCCCTGACTTTGCAGAAACCCTGACCAGGGGATCTAGGGTGGCCCCTTCATCTCCCTGCAGGCAGGGCATGTGGGTTCTCCAAAAGATAGGAAGGCATGTGACCCAAGGGTGCCCAGCATGTCACCTGCAGATAGCAGGCAGCTCCTAAGAGCCTTTTCCCTGGACCCCCTGAAGATGGGAGCAGGGCTGTCGGAAGTGCTAAAGGCATCAGGCCCCAGGTGCCTCCACCTGGGGGTGCTGCACTGAGCTGGCTCCTGCTCCTCTCCCAGCCCCTTTGGATGAGCCCCCTTAGGACATCCAGCAGCTCTATGGGCCCCTGCTGCCCCACCCTGATGTCCAGCCCCACACCACACATGGTTTTGGAGCACAGGTGGATCATTGCCACTGCCAAATAGGGTAAACAGGCCATGGGCAGACTGCACCCAGTGGAAGTGTTTCTAAAATTAGAAAATTCCATCCCTTTGGTGTAGTCGTGTGGTTTCCAGGTCATCACAGACCACCCCCACCATTGTCCCACACTGGGCTCATTTGCATCATCTCCCTGGCCTAGGAATGCATCTGGGTGCGTGCATGTGTGTGCACACACGTGTGTGACCTCCAAGTGGCTCAGTTGCTGAGATGTGGCATCAGGCTCCACCCACGGAAGCAGACACAGCTGGGAAACCGCACACAGACCCATGCAGATGCCGGACACCTGCCAGTCCCTTCTTCAAGTGGGTTCTCACTGTGTCCACCTGCTGAGTGAGAGCCGTAGGCCCCAGGGAGGCTGCAGACCTCCGTCAGGAAAGGGCACTTGGGAAGCAGGTTTGACTGCGCTGGGAGCACAGGGGCCCAAGGCAGTCTTCCTCCGTAGAATGAGAAAGGGCCTGCCCCATCGCCTAGGCAGGCAGGGTTGCTTCCCTTTGCACATTGGCCAGCCTCTTACCCTACATCCTCACGGACTCTGCAATAGCTCCCTACCCTTCCACCCCCGCCCTCAGCCGGGGGCTGGCCAGGAGGGCGATGGGAAGAGCTCCCCGCATAGCAGCAGATGACACCCCTCTTAGGTCCTGAAAGCCCCTCCTCCAGCCTGTGTCTTTGCACACAGACCTGCATGGGCTTCCCCAAAACACGTTTGCCCAGACAGTGTCTCTGGGCACTTGGGTGAGGCTCCCAAGGTTCCCTAGAGCACAGAGGCTCACGCCTGAAGCCTCTCGCTGCCAGCACTCAAGGGCTCACTTCACTCTAAGCCCCTGCTCAGTAGCAGTAGCTGACCTTAGGCATTATTATATATATTTGAGCATTTACTATGGGCCAAGCTCTGTGCTACAGGTTTTAAATGCAGTATCTCGTCTCATGCCCCTAACTATCCTCTGAAGCACCCTCATGCTCAGCCTCATACCTGTTGTGCAGAGGCAGGAACCGAGGCTTAACGGGCGAAGCTCCTTGCTCAAGGCTTCACACCCAGGAAGCAGGGACTCGAGTTTCCTAGTGACAGTCTACACCCGAGACTCCACTCTTGATCACTGTGTCCTCCACCTGACCCAAACGACAGGGTATGTCTCTCCATATCTTCATGACCCCAAGATGTAAGATAGGAAACTCACAAATGCTACCAGAAAGGCCTGATCAGAGCTGCCCAGAGGCCACCCTGATGCCCCTGCCCTGGGTCAGCCTGACCATGCACAGGCTCAGGCAGGGGGGTTTTGGTGAGGACAGACAGTTACAGTGGAATATATAGTCAAGGGTCACACTCCTAAATCTAAGGACACTGATATTCTATCTAGCTGCTCATTCTGTCTCTGAATGATAGCCATGCATGCTTTAATTGGCACCACCATGACGCTCTCCAGCCAAACCTGCTCCTGGACCCCCTCCAGGGACAAACAAATCTATACACATTTCCAGAGGGAACTATCGCAGTACGACCTTGCCTCTCTGGGTCCAGAGGAGCAGGAGTGACAGCATGCTTCCTGGTCCTCATCTTGCTACAGCCCCACAAATGCCCATCGGGCCTGGAGTGCTAAGCTCAATCTCAATCCCATTGCAGAGGTGAAGGAACTGGGGCTCCAAATGCTCGGGTAGTTTGGCAGAAGTCACACAGCCACTGGCAGAGGCCGGGTGTTGGAAGTCTGGTCTGCCGGAGCACACAGCAGCGACAGGTAGCTCCAAAGGGAAGGCTCGGCAGAGCCCACAGGACACAGGGGGACGGAGGCAAAGCCGTTTCCACACACTGGCCTGCCCAGATGTGCTGTTTCTCACAAGTCAAGTGCTTGGGGTCAACCTGGGATCCATTAGGAGTTTTGTTTTGTTCAGGGGTTTTGACCCATTAAGGGGCTTCTCTACATGACAGACACGGCCACGTTCCCAGCGGCCCCAGTCCTCACCGCACACTGCTCACAATAGAGAACTTATTCATATAGATGAGGACACAGAAGCATTTAAAGCCCAGGTGTTGTCATCATTGTTTAAAGGGTGCAGCAAATGTGTAGTATGACCTTAGCCCTGCTTAAAGCCTTCAGGAAAACTGATGTTTCTGAAGCAACTGTCTTGGTCCCTCCACGGTAATCTCCACGCTCTTAAATGTGTATCCCGTGACAACCTCCAGCCATTTAAGAAAACCTCATACACTCCAACATGTCTGCAGGTGACTTATTACACCTGCCAGACCGCAATGTGTGTGCACCTCTTCCAAGTGAATGTTGACCATTTTCCTTTTCCAAGGCAATTGTCTCTATGAGTAAACAAATATCCTCCTCTTGTTCTGCCCACCTACTACTAAAAGACAATAGGAGTTGGTTGGAGCACTCTTTTCTTGATTTCTTTGTGCCTGTGTCTTCCTTCTAGATTTAAAATAAAAATCTGGAACTCCATTCGTTCACTTGGCAAACATTTGCTGAATCCCAGTCGTGCAGTGTAGACACATGGTAGGAGGTCTGACTGGGGAGGCAAACTAGTAAACACACTTCTAAGCACCAGGCACTGCGACGTAGTGGCTGGGAGGGCAGGTTTGTGCCCTGCCCTACTGCATACAGTGCGCGACCTTAGACACATCACGCAACCTCTTTAAACTTCAGTTTCCTCCTCTACAAAATGGGGATAACCATCGTGCCCACCCTCTGGGCTGTAGGATTCAACGTAACAGTGACTAAGCAGCAAACTGCCTGGTGCGTGGATTCTTACCCACGCTCAGCGAGGGTTGATTTTGGAGGAACATGCTGGGCTTGGTACCTGCACAGCAGGGTGATCAGCTCCTGTTGTGGGTGGAAAAAGAAGGACGAGCAGAGGAAAGGAGTAGGTTGGCATGTGGCCAGAGAGGAAGGGGCCAGACTGTAAAAGCCTTATAGTAGGTGACCTTCTCCTGCACATCCGAGCTTGGGCTGTTAAGGTCACCCACAGGAACAAGGTTATTTCTACACCACATCCAGTGAGCCAAGCAGAAGGAAGACAGCAGACTCTTTCATTTTTCATGTGCTGACAATTCTTCCAGGATTACCCTTGGTTCTGTTCAGCCTTTTGAAGAGGGCTGTGAAGGACAGGGACATAGACATAGTGACTGACACTTTGGAGAAGGAACCTGACCATGGGCCAGGCAAATATCAGGCCAAGAAGCATGGCATGGCTGGCATGGATGGAGTACCCAAGGAGGCGTGGTCATTGTCTCCTAGAAAGCTACCATGTGGAAGAGCAAGCAGACACACTATCTTTGAACACCAAGAAAGAATAAGAAGCAAATACCTCCAGTTCCCCTGACATCAAGACCTCAAACAAATCTCTCCTGTTGGTCCTTACAAGGATGGTGCCATGCTACATGGGAGACACTGCCCCCAGTAGTGCCAGTGAACCGTCCGGTCCACAGGGTCATCCTCATAAATGATGTCATCACTAAAAAGTAGGGTATCAGCCCAGGTGGCCTCACAGGTGAATTCTGTCAACATTTAAGAAATAATATCTATTCTACATACTCTTCCAGAAATTTGAAAGTAGGGAATACTTCTCAACATTCTATAAAATTTCTATTTACATGAATACCAAAACTAGACAAAGATATTACAAGAAAACTATAGACTATTATCTTTCATTGGCATAGACATAAAAATTATAAACAAAGTTTTAGCAAATCAAATAAAAATATATATAAAAAATAATATATCATAATGAAGTGAAGTTTATCTGAGAAATGGAAAGTTGTTTTAATATTTGAAAAATCAATTAATGGAACTGACCATATGCTGTTGACTGAACATCTGTGTCCCTCCACCCAAATTCATATGTTGAAATCCTAACACCCAACTGATGGTATTAGGAGGTGGCGCCTTTGGGGTGATTGGATGATGAGAACAGAGCCCTCGTGGGTGGAATTAGTGCCCTCATGAAAGGGGCCTGAGAGCAACCTCGGCCCTTCTGCCATGTGACTCCAGTGAGAGACAGCTGTATATAAGGAAGGGCCCTCGGGCACCAACGCTGCCAGAACCTGGATCCTGGGCTTCTCAGCCTCCAGAACTGCAAGAAATAAATTTCTGTTGTTTATAAGCCTCCAGTCTATGGTCTTTTGTTATAGTAGGACTATAGGACTAAGACACCATGTTAACAAACTAAAAAAGAAAAGCTGTGTTATCAAATATTTAGATGATAAGTAAATACAAAGAAACCTTTTGACAAATGATAGAAACTTCTCAGCCTAAAAAGGACATCTACAGAAAACATACATCTATGTAAAAGCAAAAGACCAAATGTTTTTCTCCTAAGATTGGGAACAAGACAAGGACGTCCACTCTCACCATTTCTAGGCAACATTGTACTGAAGGTTCTAGCCAGTGTGAGAATGCAAGAAAAAGAAACAAAATTGCATATAGACTGGCAATAAAAATGAAATACTCTTTATTCACAAATGACATGATTGTAGAAAATCTGCTGGAATCTACCCAAAATGCTACTAGAGCTAATAAAGGGATTTGCAGATTTGTGGAAGACAAGATCAATATACAACAATACATTCCAGATACTAGCAACAAACAGTAAGTAGCATCAAATAAATGAAACACTTAAGGATAAATGTGACAAAAGATATAAAAAAAATCACATACTCTAGAAACTAGAAAGCATAACTGAGAGATGGTAAAGAGGAACTAGATCAATGGGACCTTGTTCATGAATCAGAAGACTCAGTATCGTCAAGATGTAAATTCTCCTGAAAATTGCTCTAAAGTTTCAATGCAATTCCAATCAAAATACAAGCAGGATTTTTTCCTAAAACTTGTCAGGCTGTTTCTAAAATTCATGTGGAAATGCCAAGGTTCTAACATAACCCAAACAACTTTGTAAACAAGGAGCAAAATTACAGGACTAACACTACTGATTTTAAGATTTATGATAAAGAAATCAAGACAGTGCAGGATTGACATAAAAAAACAGGTCAATTAGTGGAAGAGAATAGAGCCCAGAAACAGACCTAGACATACACAAACAACTGAAATTTTGACAAAAGTACAAGACACTTTAGTGTAGAAAAAAATATTTTCAACAAACAGTACTAGAATAATTGAATATCCTTTTACCAAAAAAAATGGACTTTTATCTATACTTTGTACCATATCCAAAAACTTACTCAAAATGGATCATAGACCTAAATGTAAAATTTAAAACTATAAAACTTCTAGACAATAGTACAAAATCTCAGTAATGGGTTAGGCAAAGATTTCTTAGACACAATAACAAAAGTGCAATTCATAAGAGAATCGATTAGTTGGACATCATCAAAATTTAAAACTTCTCTCTTCAAAATATAACATTAGGAGAATAAAAAGAGTGAACAAAAGAGATATTATGACAAATAAGCACATGAAAATACGGTATGTTTCGCATCATTAGCCATTAGAGTAATGCAAATCAGAACCACAATGAGATAATACTGCTTACATATTAGACTGCCTGGAATTAAAAAAGACTTAGCATAGCAAGTGTTGAAATGTTGGCAAGAGTACAAAAGTCTCAAACTACTAGAGGGAATGTAAATTGGTATAATCACTTTTGGAAATGATTTGGCAGTTTCTTAAACAGTTAAACACACACCTGCCCTATGATCCAGCCATTCCACTCCTAAGTATTTACCCAAGATAAAAGCATATGTCCATACAAAGTTTGCACATGAATGTCATAGCAGTTTAATTTGTAATAGCCAAAAACTAGAAACAACCCAAGTGTCCATCAGAAGGCAAGTTATAAATAAAGCAAGGTATGTGCGTGCAATGGAATACTACTCAGCAACAGAAAGGCATGGACTGTTGATACACGCTACAACACAGAGGAATCTGGAAATAATTGTGCTGGATCAAATAGCCAAATACAAGTACAAACTGCATGATTCCATTTATCTAAACTGCTCAAAAATACAAGCTAATCTCTAGTGACAAAAAGCAGATTAGTGCCTAGGGGTGGGCAGAAGAATGGGAGGGTAAAATTACAATGATTAGATACAAGAAACTTTGGGGTGAGACTGAAGTGATGGTTTCATGAGCATAGACATAGGGCAATGCTCACCAAATTGCACTTCCAGTTTGTTGTATGTCGATTATCCCTCAATGAAGCTGTCCCTAGAAGTGGATGTGTCAGTTGTCTACGCCAAAACCATGCTGTGTAAGAGCTGCAAAGCATCAGTGGCATACAGCAGTGAGCGTTCACGTTCGCATGTCCAGCTGGGTAGGCCAGAGAGCTGCACTGAGGTTGTCTGGGTGTGCTCCTCCCACTGGAGCTCACACAGCTGTCGGCTTTGCAAGGCTGGCCTGGGCTGGGATGGTGAGGGACACTATGCTTCTGTGTCTTTCGTGCTCAGCACGCCAGCCCAGGCATGTGCTCATGGCAGTGGCAGGGCACAGGAGGGCAGACCCAGTTCCTGAGCCCAGTGCATGGCTGCACTTGCATCCTATCAGATAACATCCTATTGCCCAAAGCAAGTCACATGGCTGAGCCCAGGTTCAGGAGATTGGAAACTGACTTTGCCTTAGTTCGAGGGACTGCAAAGTCACATAACGACAGGTGGGGATACCAAGGGGGTGAAGGTTTGGGAGCATGGTTGCAATCTACCACAGGGACTTCTGCAAGACCAAAACAAAAAAGGCCTCTCAGCTGCTCTACTTTAGTCCGTGGCTCGTGTTTGGAGAACCTAGTAGAGCACGAGTGGGCTCTACTACCTTTGAGCCATTCCCCCCAGACAAGCTTGTGAGAGCATTAGAGGAGGCTGAGTGCCATACTACACTCTGAAGTCTCTTCCAGCTGAATATCCAGAAATTTCTACCATGAAATCTTTGCCTTTTCTCACACTATCTCTGAGCCCTGGCTCATGTGTGTCAGCTGAACTGATCTCAACACACAGGTAAAACTCCTTGCCGTGCTTAGTATCTGCTACAACTTCTGAATTTGGAGGATTGTGACTACTACCTTATCATCCCAGTGAATTTGTAACAGCTGGTTCCAACATCTCCATGTTCTTAGAAATGGTGCAAATCTGGCTCTTCACCTCTGCAACCATCTGTGACCACTTCTGAGCCATCCCCAGCCATTGGCATCAGCCCAGAACATCCTTACTTGAGATGTACTTGGAGATCCTGGGACAGTAGAAGAGAAGCAATAAATACACGTCATGAGTTACCAGGCTGCTTCAGTGAATTCAAATGCAACCCACGCAGTCAGAACAGACAAGTGACAGTCAACCACGAGATCACTCCAAAGCAAAAGCAGCACCAGCCCACTGCCAGGGGGATGTCCCCACAGCAGGCAGCACCACAGCCTCAGGAACTGCTGGCCTGAGCCTCTTTGGGTCCCTAGCAGGGTTACAGAGGGTCTTACACAAGAGACGTTGAGAAAGACGGGAGGTTGGGTCACTTGCATCCCAGCCAGACCTTGAGAAGGGGCCCGAGACAGGAAAATCAATGAATGGCGTCAGTGCAAAGGGAAGAGCTCTTTGGCCACAAGAAAAAGAAATGTGTTAATGGAAGCAGATGAAAATAAACCTTCTCCTCCCCCTTGAGAATACTGGTGGGAACATCCTGCCTCTTATAACAGTTCTACTAGCCATCAGCTACATTTGCACAGCACTCAATTGTTCACTAAGACTGAACGCTGGTAGCCACCGTTATGCATGTTTTTATTATCCCGTTTTCCAGAAGCTGATGCAGACCAGAGAGTTTATGACTTTCCTGAGGACCCAGGACTCAGCTTTTCTGATGCAACCCTCATGTTCTCTCTGCTACTGCACAGCCTCATCCTAGCTTTCGTACACCCTCACCGTGACCCAGAGCTCCCAGCTGAGAAGGATGCTCAGACAGTGCCCAGGCCTGCACTATGGGCTCTTGGCCCAGCATCTCTGGCCCCTGCCAAGCCTGAACTGGAACAAATAGCTCAGGAAGACAACTCAAAAGCAAGCCCTGGCCTCTGGGAGATGAAAGTGCTTGCATTGATTGAGGTTGGCCCAGCCCAGGCAGGAGGGACAGAGACAGGAGACTCCTCCGTGAGACAGGCAGGTCCTGTCTGCGAATGGCGCCACCCAGGTGCAATGCAAAACGCTGCCCAGGGGCGCGCCGGGAATGGGACAAGGCGCGGGTGGGCTGTGCTGGGCATGATGTGCTTCCGTTGGGCAGCGCAGAGGGCAACGGGAGAGCCTGAGGTGGGGTGACAGGAAGGGAGGGAAGGAGTTAATGGCCACTACTGACAGCACAAAGTAGTGCTGGGCGGCTTGCCCAGCGCCCTCCTCCTGCAGCGGAAGGACAGCACACCAGGTCAAGCAGTTCTGGGGCACTTCTTTCTCATGGAGAATTTGTTGTGACGAGGCTCTGATCCTGGGGGCGGCAGGCACTGTCCCCTTGTTTGTCCCCAGTATAGAAGGTCAGCTCCTCTGCCTGGGGGCCCGGCTCAGGGAGCGCCCGAGGGGCACTTCCTAGAGTGCGTAGCTGATGCATGCCGGCCGGTTTCAGGCTGGACTAACGCTGTGAAGCCAGGGTGCGGGCCACTCTCCAAGAGTAGCTGAAAGCCCTAGAACCCGAGGCCATCTAAGTCTCTGGATGCCAGGACCACAGCTACTGTCAGGGCCCGGAAAGGGCCCACCTCTCCTGCAAGGCCCGGGGCTGAGTGCCACCCAGCTTAGAGTGAGTGAGCATCACCTTAATTTTACAATGAAGGCCTCTTTAACTTTAGGGAGAGCACATTCTTAATTTTAAAGTGAGTCCTTCTTTAATTTAAGGGGGAATGCTTCCTTAATTTTAGGAGGAGCACCTCAATTGTAGGATGAGCACCTCCTTAATTTTCTACTGAATCCCTAATTACAGAATGAGCACCTCCTTAATTTTAGGGGAGCACCCCTTAGTTTTGGGAGGGGAATCTCTTAGGGAGAGCACCGCTTTAATTTTAGCGTGAATACCTCCTTAATTACAGATGCGTGCTCCCTTCATTTTGAGCCTCACTCTTTCTCGCCCCACTGCGGGCCTGCCTCTCTGGGCGCTGTAGCTTCTGTGCGTCTTAAAGAGAGCCCTGCCTAGGTGTGGAAACCCAGAAAGACCTGGGGTACAATGCCACAAAGCAAAGAGTGGGCTGTGCTCACCCATGGGCCGATGTGAAGCCTTTGAGAGAGCAGGGGTCCACCGTTCAGTGTCCGGGGACAGACCTCAGCAGACAGGAGGGCTCCGCCGCACAGGCGCCAGTTCCATCCTTCGCTCAACACTCCCCCACACTTCAGGCCACACTTTGTGTTCACTTCCTGGCTTCTGAAATGCCGGTTCTAGAGACCAGTCCCCTGGAAAAACATCTAGAACCTCCAGGCCCCAGTCAGAACATTTTGGGGTCCCATGCGTATGTCACCTGTAACTGTGCCGCCTTTCAAGGACAGCGTGTTCCCGCAGGGTCCAACCAGCACACCAGGCTGGGGCTTCCACAGCCAGGGCTGTCACAGCTGTCCAGGCTGAGGCCGGCTGCGGGTCACAAAATTCCTGCAGTAAGAACTCTCACTTCTTGCTTTCCTTACTTTTTCTGCTAGGAATCTTTGCAAAATAAAACTCTGGAAGGAACTTGCTTTGAAGGAGGCAGGTCCCCACAGAACCTCCATGAGGTCCTAAGATAGAAAACCACCATAGGTCCATTGGACCTCCCAGACAGCACCCCACTGCTGGGAGCCTGCACACCCAAGGCTGTGCGGACCCGGGGCCTGGGGCAGGGGCTGCGGGACCCAGGAGCCTGGGTTTGGGCTTCCTGACAACCAACTGAGGACCGAGTGAGGCCAGAGGCCCACGGGGTCTTGGACGAATGCTCACTCCTCAAGAGTCAGAATGTAGGCTCAGGTGGGGTGGCTGGCGTGGCCGGGGCGGGGTGCTGTCGCTCTGACTGCTGGCTGGGTTCATCGGTTCCTGCGACCTTGCCCAGCTCTGGGCGCTGCACAGAGAAACACTCAGAGCAGTGCATGGAACCACAGTTCGAGACCCTTAGCTCGCTGTGCCTTCCCCTACTTCCCCTCACCTTCCTCCTCCTTGAAGCCTTCCTTGGTTCCCACGCAGAATGGAGACAACCCTGTCCTGTTCCCAGAGCACTGGGCCTGTTTCCACCCTCAACGCCTCTCCATTTGTGGGGACGGACTGTCTTCCCAGGCTGCAGCGGGGATTTGCTTTGCAACCCTGCGCTTTGCCCAGGCCTGGCCAGAGGACGGGCCGGGATGCAACCACGGGGCCTTCGGATCCTGGCTGGGCAGCTCGGGCTGGTGGGATGAACTGTCCTGGTGGGGGCACTGGTGCCACAGCCCCTCCTGACTCAGAAGAGAGCTCTGCCCCTGGTGAGGGGTCCTTGCTGGATGCCCGGGGAGAGGGACAGGTGGGCAGTGTCCACACCGACCCACAGCTTGGGCTTCGGGAGGGTCACTGAAGCAGTGAAGAGGTGGTTTCCAGCCTTGTGCTGACACAGATATGACAAAAATCCTCTCACAGCTGGTTGGAGAGGGACACAGCTGTCCACTGCCAATAACAACAGGACCCCATCTCTCCAGACGACCCCTCTGTGCTCACGAAGGGCCCTAAGGACACGTCCTCCCCACATGCACCTTTCTCGTGTCAGTCCGTCCTCAGCCGCTGCCTGGGGCCTCGGGACCACCGAGAACCACACCCAGAGCCGGGCTTCTCTCTGTCCTTTACTGCCCCTGTGCCTCCGGCAAGGGGCTCCATCCCAGGAGAGGCGTTTGGATTTTTCCATGAATAACACAGTGTTAACAGTGCCCACCTGGGGGTGTGCAGGTTAGGCAATACGCAGGTGGAGAGCCTGCTACACTGCATCGCGTATGTATGCCGGCATCTCGTTGGGAGGTGGCTCGCCCTGGGAGCTCCCAAACTGGATGTCTGGCCCCTGTGACCAGCCCACACCTCTGCCTTCCACTACTCTGAGAAAGCCAAAAATCCAACACGGGATGACAGGATATTATGCCCTATGCTTTATGCTTGGGAAGCCCCCTTGCCTGGGTCCCCAGGCAGAACCAACACTGCCCCTCCAAGCCCCTGTGCCAGGTGCTCTGCTGTACAGACAGGAGGACGAGGCCACCTGGGCCACACCATCAGGAGCCACAGCCAGAACTGAGCTTCCAGCCAAGGCCAAAAAAGGAACTAGCGGTGTCAGTGTGCTGACAGAGGGGGAGGCCAGGAGCACCTAGAGATGGGCTCTGTCCCTTAGCTACCACCAAATGTCACCAGAGAGGTCAAAAAGTTTTCTGAAATATCAGTCTGAACACGGCTCTCTGCTGCTTCAATACACCAAAGGGTCTTCCCGCCCACCCTGTGGAGTCTGGCAAGGACCCCACGGTCACCTCAGTCCACACGCGCTGCCCACTGCCCACCTTGGGAGTGCCCTGCTCCGCAGGCAGACTCTTGCCTCCACCACTTGCTGCTGCGGGATCCCCTTCCGGCAGCCCGGAATGCCAGGCCCCTCCACCGGCACATGTCCATTTCCCGCACACCTTCATAGTCCACCCTGGTTTAATCTTCTTTGTGCATTCTTTCCCAACCAGCCCAGGAAGGGCCCCTTGCTCGTCTGACCCCAGAGCTCTTAGGCGAGCTCCCCTCTCCTGCAATACAACCTGGCTCACTGTCCTCACTGTGTGTACTTCGCTCGGTCCACATCGCATCTCCCCTGCTGGACCAAGCACACCCAGGGATGACCCAATGCTCGACTGTAGCCCACCGCTGGGCCTGACCTCAGACCATCCCAACAAGATCCCACAGAAGAGCAGGTGGTCCCACCATCTAGGAAGAGCTGCCAGGAGCACACCAAGTTGTGTGTGCACGCAGCTACCAGCAGAAGTAGCCTGAGGATGGAGGCCTCAGGCAGACGGTGCAGGAGACAGAGGAAGGACTTCATGCCTGTAGGAACACGAACCCCAGAATGAGGAGGATCAACCAAAGGGGTTGGTCCCTTGGCCTGGGTGTCCAAGGGCCTTGCAGTCTCCTGTAAGAGCCCCACTAGATCCCCTAAAGCCCTACCTGGGCTGAGCCCCATACTCCTGGCTCTCCACTCTCCCCTCCTCCAGCCAAAGGGCGGACCTCTGTCCCTGGGCATGCAGAATCTGGCCAGCTATGGTTGGGAGGAAGCTTTGGGGAGAGTGACCACACTCCCTTTGTGCACAGTAGCCAGCTGGAAGCTGGGATTGCTGGCAGGGCAGAGTTGGACGGGTAGGGGTTGGGGGTACTGAGGAGCCACCTCCTAGCATTGGCCACCTGACACCTGCCAGGCACAAAGCCATGTGTTCCAGACTTATTGTTTTCTCCAATAAGAGTTATACCTCTGTAAGGTGTAACTTAGTCTTCTCATTCCACAGATGAGAAAACCCAGCTCAGATGGGTTAAGCACTCACCAGAGTTTGCCCAGGTAATAAAGCACAGAACTGGGATTCCAACTCAGCTCTCGTTTCTCTGTTGCTGTTACCTTGATTTTTTTAATGCAAACCAACACTGCCTCTGCAGTGCTCCTCCTACGCCTCTCTGACTGTTGACCCCCATTTCAGTCTTAACTGTGCAAAACGAAAGGCATCAAAATAGGTCTTCACATCCTTGACGGTTGCGAATCAGGCAAAGGAACTGGGTTCCCAAGACCCTGCCCTGCCCTCTGCTGGTCGTCTGCCACAGCCCACGCAGATCTGCCATGACTACCCGTGTGCACCAGCCACAGCAGCCCTGAGCCCAGGATCCCTTCCCCAGGCCAGGTGGGAAGACCTCCTCCCCTACGTGGGGCTGGACCCTTGTACCAAAAATTAATGAGCCATTCATTGAGCACCTGCGATGTGCTGGCATCAGTCAGCTCACTGAACCCTCACGACCATTGTGTGCAGGAGGCATAGCGCAGAAATCCACGCTCAGAGATCGAGCGACTCAGCTATTAACAGACAAATGTGAGACCGAAACTCAGAGCTGCCCTGGCATGCGTGGTTGGTTGGCTGGTTTGACTTACACTCTCTGTGCCTCAGTTTCCTCTAATGTAAAATGGGAGTAACAATAGTACCTTCATGTAGGACTGTTGCATGATTAAAGAAGTTAATAAATTAATAAATGCTAAGTGCTGAGAGTAGGACAGGATAGGTAGTGAACACTAGATAATGGCCTTCTGCCAGCAAGACATACACACACACTCACACACACCCACACTCACACACTCACACTCATATACACAAACACTCACACAAACACACATTCACACACCCGCACTGGCAGACAGTGGACACCAGGAAACTGTATCCTCTGGAGCCAGAAGTCTCCAGCCCGGTCTCTGGGTCCTCACTTTCTAGCTTGTGTCCTACACAAGGTTGTGAGTGAACTACACAGGGTCACTGAGCCTCACTTTCCTCCTCTGTAAAATGGGAGAATAAGACTCCCTGTGCCACAGGGCTGCTGTGAGGAGAGAGCCAGGCGTGTGAGCATCGCACCTGAGTTCTGAGGTCTCTGCAAGGGTGGAGCCAGCC
Source organism: Mirza zaza (assembly GCA_008750895.1). Classification (NCBI taxonomy): domain Eukaryota; kingdom Metazoa; phylum Chordata; class Mammalia; order Primates; family Cheirogaleidae; genus Mirza; species Mirza zaza. The sequence continues at coordinate 47,061 of VSMD01105769.1, forward strand.
CTCTCCCAGACAGGCCAGGGCGGATGGACCCTGGAGGGTGGGCAGCCTGGTGCCTGAAGCACAGGGAGCACCAGAGCCCCCGCCCACCACTCAGGAAACAGAAGCGCCTCCCTCCCCTGCCAAGGTCGCCTTACTCTGCTCCCTTCTCCCCAGGTATTTCCACAATCCCCTGGCATTGAGGGGTGGGGTGCCAGTGACCTCACTGAGGCAGCTTTTTAGCAGTAGACAAAGGGTTCCCTTCAGCTTGGCGCACGCGGGGACGGAAGTGCCAGGGCCCAGGGAGGCAGCCCCCCACCCCCGCCCCCAACAGCAGCAACAAAGCTGTGACCACACACAGGCAGCCAAGGTGACAGCCCTGCCACCGTCTTGGACTGTCTGGGAGGGGGTCAGGGTGAAGCCACACTCCAGCACACAGCAGGGTGTGTCGTGAGAGCCCAGAGAGAGAAATGCGGGGCGCCCGGGGGTGTTATCAGTCAGGGACAGAAAGTGGTTATCAGTGGGCTGAGGCATTGTCCAGAGACCGTTTTTATCGGTGACCAGATCGGGTCAGAGATGTGCCGACCGAGGGAATCCCAAGGAGGAGAGCACCCGCCAGCACATCTGGAAAGGCGAGTCTGAGGCTAAATTCATCCTGGGCAAATGGAAGGTCCACACCAATGGCCAAGAAAGGGCAGGAGGGAGCCCAGGCTGAGTGAGGGTTCATCAGTGCTGGGCGCACAGGCGCACAGCAGTGAGCCCAGCGTGCGAGCTGCAGCTGCAGCTGCCCCGGCGGCAAGTGAGGGGAAGGCCATGCAAACAGCACCTCCGGTGACCTGGGTGAGGAAACAGACTGGGGCAGGTCCCCCATGGCCAAGCACTGCAGCCAGACACATGGCACACGCTGGCACAGGCCACAACACGGGGAGGAGCACGGCCGTGGAACCAAGGGGCTGGGGACACTAAGGGAGGCTGCGTGACCAACGTGGCAGAGGAGGGCAGGCACCTGTGCTCTGGGAGGGAGGATCAGAAGACCCCTGGGGCTCTTCCTGGAGTTTCTGGGGACCAATCAGGAGGCTCTCTGCTCTCTTGAACCTTCCTAGACACAGCTGCTTGGCCATGAGGAGAAGAATCACCCCGGCTCTGAGTCCACAAGGAGAAGGCTCACACCACAGCCAAGGACCCCTCAGCAGGGCAGTGCTGTGGTGTGGAGCACTGGGCCCATTGTCCCCTCTCCTCTTGCCCCCTAGTGTTGATCGGCGTGGGCACTGAGACCTTCCTCCAGGGGCAGTTCAAAAGCCTGGCTTTCTATCTGCTGTGAGTATGTGCACGGGCCCTCCCTGCCTGCAAGTCTGCTCCAGCTCACTCTCCATCTGGCTACTACTCTAACCCAGAGCAGCTCCCTCCCCACGATTATTCCATCCTATCCCAGAGGTAGAAAGAGTCAAGGGGGCTTCTAGGATAGCTCCTGATTGGGGCAAACCATCCCAAAAACCAACCATTTGTCCTAAAATCCACCAACCCACCCATTCATCCACCCATCCACTTATCCATCAACCCACTCATCCATTTACCAACCCACTCACCCACTCGCCACCCATCTGTCCATCCATTCATTCATCCATTAACTCGACCACTCACATACTCACTCACTCACGCAATCACCCATCCACCCATCCATTTATTCAGTCATTCATTAACTCAACCACTCATGCACTCACTCACTCATCTACCCATCCATCCATCCATCCATTCATCCATTAACTCACCCACTGACACACTCACTCACTCATGCACTCACCCATCCACCCATCCATCTATTCATTCATCCATTAACTCAACCACTCACTCACTCACTCACTCATGCACTCACGCATCCACCCATCCATCCATTCAGTCATTCATTAACTCAACCACTCATGCACTCATTCACTCACCTACCCATCCATCCATCCATCCATTCATTCATCCATTAACTCAACCACCCACACACTCACTCACTCACCCACCCATCCATCCATCCATCCATTCATTCATCCATTAACTCAACCACTCACACACTCACTCACTCACCCACCCATCCATCCATTAACTCAACCACTCACTCACTCACTCACTCATGCACTCACCCATCCACCCATCCCTCCATTCAGTCATTCATTAACTCAACCACTCATGCACTCACTCACTCACCCACCAATCCATCCATCCATTCATTCATCCATTAACTCACCCACCAACACACTCACTCACTCACGCACTCACCCATCCACCCATCCATCTATTCATCCATTAACTCACCCACCGACACACTCACTCACTCACGCACTCACCCATCCACCCATCCATCTATTCATCCATTAACTCACCCACCAACACACTCACTCACTCACACACTNACACACTCACTCACTCACGCACTCACCCATCCACCCATCCATCTATTCATCCATTAACTCACCCACCAACACACTCACTCACTCACACACTCACCCATCCACCTATCCATCTATTCATTCATCCATTAACTCAACCACTCACTCACTCACTCATGCACCTAACCATCAACCCACCCATCCATTCACTTATCCATTAACTCAACCACTCACGTACTCACTCACTCACTCACCCATCCACCCATCCATCTATTCAGTCATTCATTAACTCAACCACTCATGCACTCACTCACGCATCCACCCATCCATCCATTCAGTCATTCATTAACTCAACCACTCATGCACTCACTCACTCATCTACCCATCCATCCATCCATTCATTCATCCATTAACTCAACCACCCATACACTCACTCACTCACCCACCCATCCACCCATCCATCCATTCATCCATTAACTCAACCACCCATACACTCACTCACTCACCCACCCATCCACCCATCCATCCATTCATTCATCCATTAACTCAACCACTCACACACTCACTCATGCACCTAACCATCAACCCACCCATCCATTCACTTATCCATTAACTCAACCACTCACGTACTCACTCACTCACTCACCCATCCACTCATCCATCTATTCAGTCATTCATTAACTCAACCACTCATGCACTCACTCACCTACCCATCCATTCATCCATTCATTCATCCATTAACTCAACCACCCACACACTCACTCACTCACCCACCCATCCACCCACCCATCCATTCATTCATCCATTAAGTTAACCATTCATGCACTCACTCACCCACTCATCCATCCATTCATTCATTGATCCACTAACTCAACCACTCACACACTGACTCACTCACCCACCCATCCACCCACCCAACCATACATCCATGCATCTCAATCATTTCTTTATTCAGCAAACATTAACTGAGCTCTTGTTTTAGAAAGAGGGGCATCAGGTCAAGAGGATACATAGTTAAGCTTTTCTACATGCCAAGCACAGTTAAATGTCATATATACATTATGTTATTTAACTCACATTACCATAGGAAAAGTGCATACTGGCCTGGTTTTGCAGGTGAGAAAATCCAGAAGAAGGAAACTTTCAGCCCACATCATGGAGCTCAGGAGCAGCAGAGCCCAGATTCATAGCCAGGCCCCTTCCATTCTCCAGATGAGGTCCTTTCTTCTCCACCCGCAGCTGCCTGTGCAAATACCCCTGGAGGGAAGGAGACCACTGGTGTCCCAGGGGTGAGGAAAGACCCAGGGTTTCTGCAGCCCCACCATGAGAGGCTACCAGTGGTTTCTTCCTGATTATGCAGGAAGCCACGATTTCCAGCCCCCCAGGTGCTGAAGAGGTTACTTAGCAGAGAAGTGGGTGATGACGGCAATGATTGGTCCAGGTCTGCCTGAAGTTGCCAGGCTGATCCTCTGCCCTCCCTCCACAGGCTCCACCCACACCTTCCTCTGGTGCCCCTGTCTACCCACCCTCCCTCCCCTGCCTGTCTGGGCAGGTTCTTTACTGTGCTTGGTGGCTCCCAGCCACTGCCCCCTCTGAGACCATTTCCACGCTGCCACCTAGACACAAGGAGCTGTCCCACAACTTCCAATGGCTCCAGCTCCCCCTCCAGTCCACACTGTGCCATTTCTGACCCCTGCCTAACTTCTCACTCATTTACGCCTGGGGACTTCTCATTCTTTCACAGACGCACCGAATTGCCGCACTCCACTGTACACTGAGTACCGTCCACCCATTTCGGCATCCCTAAAGCCATACGTTCCTTCCTAGCACTCTACCCTGGGAACCGTGCCCAGAGCTTGAAGCCCCCACTTGCTGGAAGTGATTGCTCCTTGCTCTGAGCACCCTCCCTGTCTTACTGACTCTGTCCCCGGCTGGCAGCTGTGCCCTACCTCCCTGGGATCCAGAAGCAGGCAAGCCTTCCTCCTCTCCAGTGGGGCCCTGGCTCACAGGGCAGGTCCGTGGCAGGGGGACGCAGGCTGCTTTGCCCATCTGGGCACTGGGTGGTCCAGCCGCAAGTCCCTGCCCCTCACTGTGAACTAGTTTATGTTTTCCACCCATGCCCTTCTCTCTAACCCTGGCGGGATTGGCACCCATGGCCCCCCAATCCGTCCCTGCCAGCCACTCATGAGCACCAAACAGGAAGTCTGAATGAGTCATTTTATTCCCCAAGCCTCAATTTTCCCCTCTGTCCCAGGGCGTAGGAAAAGGCAATGCTGAGTGTTTTGCAAAGCAAGTGCCATGGTGTGCCTTTTAGACACACAGGCTCTGGAGCCTGAATGCTGGGTTCTAATCTTGCCCCTGCTACTAATCAGCTGTGTGACCACAGGCAAGTGACTTAACCTCTCTGAGCCTCAGTTTTCTCATCTGTAAACTGAGGATAATTATAGTGCTTCTCATAACATTTTTGCAAGGACTAAATGAGTTGCTACTTGTAAAGCTTTTAGAACTATGCTTGGCCCAAAGGAATCATTATATAAATGTTAGTTATTATTATTTTAAAACTGAGAAGTAAGAGTTAGGCACAAGCTGGGAGGCACAGAGAGAGTAAGAGAAAACTGAGATTAAGTACTAAATGGTCACAAAGGGGAGAGAGATGATAACTAGCGTTTATATAATTGCTATGTGCCAAGCATGGTCCTAAGTGTTTTACAAATATCAACTCAAGTCTTATAACAATTTTATTGTTGAAGCACTATAACAGCCTCAGTTTACAGATGAGGCAACTAAGGCATGGCATGGCCAAGCCTTGCACCCGTGTTCACACAGCTGGTCTGTAAATGGCAACACCTGTGGCTCTGGGGCCACCTGGCACAGAGCCGCCTCACCCTAGACAGCAGCAGGCACTCTCGTGCATTCCTGGCCAAGCACATTATGGAGCACGGAACCCAGTCTGGGCCTGTGCTGCAGAGAGAGTGCACAGACTGGTGGCTCTGGCCATACCGTACCTCACAGGAAGCAAAAGGTCACCAGACAGACTTGTGAGGGAAAAGGGAGGCCTTCCAAAAATGAGTAGGGGTCTACTTTGTGGCTCAGGACCCTGTGCAAAGGCCCTGTGGCACCTGATAAATTCCTGTGTAGTCAGGGAAATATGGAATTTTATGATGGGATTTAAAAGGTATGCTGAGAAATTTCATAGGCCAGTGAGAATCTCCAAAAACACATATATGAGCCCCATTCCCAAAGATTCTGATGTACAAAGTCTGCGGGTGGCCCAGAAATCTGGTTCATGTATTCCCCAGCAGATTCTGGTTGGACAGTTCCTGGACCCTACTGGGAGCAGGAGGAGCCTTTGAGGCACTCTGGGTCAGGAGGGACACGGTCAGATCCGGGTGTGCGCGGGCAGCCAGGCATGCCAGACTGGAAGAGCAGGGGGCAGGGCGGGGTCAGCGAGACCCAGGGGAGCTGGTGCCCCATCTAGGGGCAGGGCCCGAACCCAGGCAATGCCTGTGAGGCCAGAGAGGATGGGTGTGGTTCCAAAGGCATTGAAGGGGCACCGTCAGCAGTCCTGGTGACTGGACGATGGGAAAAGAGGGAGAAGGGAGAGAAGGAACAGGCCCCTATTTAAGGCTGGAACCCCAGGCAGTGGGTGTCAGTCCCGGGCCAGTGGGCAGAAGGACGCACCTGCCAGTGTCCACACTGGGTGCCCGGGTGAGGCCCATCCCCGCTGTTGCCTACGGCTTCCTCCCCGCCTATCTCTGAGCCCCTGCCTTCACCACTCCACCACGTGGCCCGGCCCAGGACAGGCCCCACATCCAGACGGCCCCTGGCGAATGTGGTCTGGGTGACACGATCAGGCCCATCTGCCTGCCGTAGACCCCAGGAGGCCAAGGTGCTGCGAGAAGACGGCCCTGGAGAGAGCGAGCGGAGCATCGGGAGTGCAGCCTTGCTCACCTGCCTCTGCCTATAGCTTTACAGGAGCCGCCGTCTCTGTGTGCGAAGGGGCCTACTTTGTGGCTCAGCTGCTGGCCATCTGCTTCCAGTAAGTAGCCTCTAGAAAGGCCCTCCACCAGCGCCGCCCCGACCCAGACACCCCAGACGCTCTGCCCAAGAGGCCACGACCGGGGCGTGTCCTGCTCCTGAAGCTACCATGGACAGGTCCCCTCCATGGTACAGCGAGCCCCAGCCCAGAGGCGGGCCCAGGCCCTTGGGGCTCAGCCACCTTCTTTGCCCTGTTCCCAACCGAGGGAACCAGCTGAGCCTTCACTCATGGCCTGCTCCTGCCCAGAATCCCCCAGGAAAGTTCAACTTCCCCTCTCCTCAAAAACAGCCAGTGTCTGGGCCCCGGTGTCCACCCCACCCCCCATAGGGTAAGGACCCTGCACGAGGCCCAGCTTGGTGTGAGCAGAGCAGGGTTTGAGAACTGGCTCTGCCTCTTGCTAGGGCTCAGGGGCAAGTCAGGAGCTGCAAGCCACATACCCATTTGTGGGGGCAAGAGTGCAGACTTGGCAGGAACCCTGAGGCCACATGGCCACGGAGGCCCCTCACTGCCCAGCCGATACTCAGTATGTGGATGCTGCCCTGTGGGACCAAGGGCTAGGGCTACAAACCACTACTTTCAAAAGAGGAGAATACCTGCCTTTAGATCCATCGTCTTCACCCTCTGACTTGGCCTAGAGCAGAGGCCTGTGCAGGCTAGCTTTAGGAGAGCAGCGGGCCTGAACTCTCAGAGCCCAGAGCCTAGATGGCCGAGTGGGACCCAGAGAGACCCAGGCCTTGAATCCAGCTGTTCCAGCACCTGGCAAGGCCACTGGCTGCCTCCCAGGCTCACCAGCCGCAAGACAGTAGCCTTCCCCTTCTCTGCTGAATGTCACTGCCAGGGGGTCCTTGAAACTTCCATGGAGTGGGGGCCTAGGGCAGGGGAGGAAGGAGCCCTGGATGTGAAGGGGCATTTTACCTCCTCAGGACAGCAGCCTGGGCGCGCGCGCGCACACACATGTGACCACCAGGGGGTGCGAGCGAGCCGTGGCAGCCTAGGCCCCTGCGTGTGGGAGGGCGGTGCTGAGGGCAGTGCTCCAGCAAAGCGAGCCTGCCCACGGCCTCTGCTCTAGGCCAAGTCAGGGGGTGAAGATGAAAGACGATGGATCTAAAGGCAGGCACTTTCCTCTTTTGAAACCTGGAGGCAGCGCCCCTGAAGAAACCTGCTCAACATCAGGCCTCTGCCAGGGCCACCTGCCGGCCCTGCGAGCAGTTAGGGCTGGTGCTGTCCCATGCCTAGGCAAGGCTCAGTGAGCAGGGCGCAGCTGGATTCCAGCCTGCTCACCCACCTGGCCAGGCCCCTCGTGCAATGCACTACCTGCACGACGGCCAGCTGGGCGGCTCCCACACCCCACACCTTCCCTGCCTCACTGCGGACTTCCCATGAGCCCTGAGCCTCCCACTCTCCTTCTCACTGGCTCCTGTAGCATCTGAGAGCATTTACTTTCCTCCCCTGCTAACCAGAAAGGTAGGGCTGCACAGTCTTTCGGAAAAACTGTGTCCCCTCTGGAGGGACTCAGACAAGGCTCCTGACCGTGGAGTCCTCCAGGACTCCAGCCCCCACGGGGTGCTTGGCCAGGGCCACTGCAGAGAGCATGCCACGGCAGGGAGCAGGGCCCGGCCCCCCGGGTCCCCAGCCTCCCACGGTGCTGGTGCTTTCTTGGGCTGTGTCCTGCTAACCCTGGATGCTCACCCGGCAGGTGTCAGCCAGGGTCCCTGGCCGACAGAGCAAGGGAGAAGGCCCACTGGCTGGGATGCTTCCAGAAGTTCCTGGCCTACATGCTGCTGTCGGTGGCCTGTTTCCTCCACCCAGTTCTGGTCTGGCACGTGACCATCCCAGGTAAGACCGTGGGGTGGGTGGGGACAGGGTAGTTAGGTATGCGGCTCCCAACAGCTGCGCTCTGAGCAGGAAGGCCTGAGTCCCTCATAGTCCTGCTCTGATGCTAGCCCCAGGGCCCCCACCAGCCCCACTGCCCTCTCCAACCTGGAGCGTGAGCATGAGGAACTGCCCGACATCCTCCATGCTGACCGACAGCAGGAAGGTCCGGAGAAGGGCACCCTTCCTTCGCACAGCCATCCAGAGCCTGTGTCCGCAAAGGGGACCCGGCCTTTCCTCCCCTGACTGCACGTGATCCAAGCTGTCCGAGGGTGCAGGATGGTCCCTTCCCTGCCCAAACCCTTCAGTCTCCTCCCGGTGCCTGCCCATCCAGGCCCAAACTCCTGAGCCAGGTTTGAAGGGCACCTACGGTGGGACCCGAAAGATTTCACAGCCTTGTCTCCTGTTTCCGCCCCGCCTGGCATGCCCTGCTGCTCAGCCCAGTTTCTGGTTGCAGAACCTGGGGTTCATTGCTCCCACCTCTTTGTTTTGTCCAAGACCTTTTCTGCTAGTTCTCCCGTTCCCTCCTTCCTGTTGCTAAAACCTGCGCCTCTCATCGTGAACCGTCTAAAACACTGGGGAGCCAACCCTCCAGGGAGCGCATCCTTCCTGCCGTTTCTCTCAGCACCCCATCCTCCTCTCTCCAGGCAGACTCCTGACAATAACTCAGCACTGACCGGGCCAGAGCAAGGCACAGCCCCCGCTGCTCGGACAGCGAGACACGCGCAGGAGGCTCTGGCCCCGGCAGGCACCCACAGCCACCTTCTCCACCTGTTCTGCACAGGGCTGCGCTCCAGCAACCAGAGCAGAGCCCAGTCTCAGGTGGAGACCACAGCATCCTCTGTGCCATGAGGGGCCAACACAGCACCCTCCTGGGGAGGCTGAAATGAGAGGCGTCTCCCAGCCCGTTTCGGGCAGTGAATGGAAGCCAGCTCAGCAGTCAGGACCTAGTATCCAGAAGTGTCCAGGCTGCTGAGGGCAGCGTGGGTGTAGTCCAAGTGCTGTCCCAAGAGGGCGGCTGAACCTGGTGACGGGAGTCCAGGTGGGCAGCTGCAGGGCAGACAGTCAACAAGAAGGCTGAGAGCTGAGGGGTCCAAGGAGAGTCTTGAGGCCCAGATGGAGCCTCCCTTGATTTCCAAACGGGGCAGCCCCCTGGCTGCACGGCACCGGCCCTACTCACATCCCTCTGCCAGGGTTAGGACTGCCCCCAGTTCACTATGGGGTGTAAGGCAGGCAAGGCCTGAGGGCCAGAGTCGCGGTGCCAGGGAGCATGACCGCACAGCGCAGGGACGCGGGGGCGTGATGGGCCATACAGCCCCTCGAACTCTCCACAGCACGTCCGGCATCCTGACACCAGCTCTCTTCCAGGCTCCATGCTCATCATCACCGGCCTGGCCTACTTCCTGCTGAGCAAGCGGAAGAAGAGGAAAGCCGCCCCCGAGGCGCTGGCCCCCCCAGAGCAGTACACAGACCCCTCTGGCAGCGCCGTGAGCACCACCGGCTCTGGGGACATGGAGCAAACCTACACCTTCCATGGCGCCCTCAAGGAGGGACCCGGCTCCTTCTTCATCCACATGAAGAGCATCCTGAGGGGGGACAAGAAGCCCTCCGCCCTCCCGCCCCCAGACGCCCTGACGGAGCTGAGTCTGGAGCCAGCCGACTGGCTGGCCAAGAAGAAGCAGGTGCACTTCGAAGACAACGTGGTCCGAATCATCCCGTCCCTCGCAGAAGGCCTGGACGAGGGGGACAGCGAGGCAGAGGAGACCACCTCCGACACCACCCCCATCATCCCTCCCGCCCAGGCCCCGCTCCTCCTGTCTTCTCTCACGGCCACCGGCCTGTTCTGAGTGCAGGCTCCTGCGGGGGTGCTTACTGAGGGCTCTGCAGAGACGGATCATCCTGCCTGGAGCTTCCTGATGTCCTCGGGCCCTCCAGGAGCTCAGGGGCTTTGCAGGTCAGGTCCTTATGGGGTAACCAGACGTCCCGAGGCGGCTGGGCCGTCTGGAGGTGTGACAGGCCAGCCACTGGCAGAGGCCGCAAGGGAGGCACAAACAGTTCCACCAGCTCCGCCCGCACGGGCTCCTCCCTCCTGGCCACGGGTGGGGAAATCCTTGTACTTTCCCAAAAAAGACTATCACTCCCCCTTCACACAGGCTGCAGGTGCCACTGCTTCAGCCCCCAAAGGGAGAAAAGCCTTGCTCCGGACATACGGCCCGGCACTCGGCAAGGCCCTGTGGTCCACCCAGCTCTGACGCTACAACCCAGCTCCAAAGGCCGGGGGATGTGCGGGCAGCTGAGTCCTCTCCAAGGCTGGACTTAGACCCACGGAGGTTGCTCGGGGGAGTGAGGGAGGGGGCAGCTGGGCAGCAGGCCCCGCATTCTCTGCATGCTCTGGGCGGGGCTGGCCGGCAGGAGTTATGGAGCCACTCAGAGAAACAATGCCGCTCTGTGCTCACTGCGGGAAAGCGCGGCTGGGGGCTCCCGCGCTCCGCCTTTCCCAGATGCCAAGCAGATGATGCAAACTGGAATGCTGACTGCTGTGAGCACCTTCAGCCCTGAATGCCAGGGCACCGAAGGCAGCGAGTGCCCACTGTGTGCAGGGCCCGAGGCAGCGGCCTGGAGGGGCGCACACCACAGAAGTGGCCCTGCACGCCTAGGCGCCTGGTAATGGAATAGGTGGTCAACGTTATAAAAGTTTGTTCAAAATGGGAGGGAGGGCAGAGGCAGGAAGAAGGGCAGGTAGGAGGAAAGTGGGCAGGAAGGCAGGTTCTCCACCATGGGGCTACAGAAGTGACAGTTAACCCAGAAAGAACAAAGACATTTGAATCAGATGTGCTTTGTGAGAGGATCTGCAATATAGTTTTTACTTCTAAAAAGTGCCCTTTGGTCTGCAAGACTGTTGCCAGGAGAGCACACACTTCCTCCTAGGCCAGCGCAGCACTGGGCCACCAGGAGGACGGGTCTTGTGGCTCCCAGGCCGAGTGAGGACCTGACACCAGCGCTCTCTGGAAGAGCTTAGGCCACACCCTCTAGTTTAGATGAGACGAGACGCTCGTGTCTGTTCTTGGACACTTTCAGCATCCCTTACAAGTTATTTTGTGAAGGTTACAGAAATAACAGCCAACCAGCAGTTGTATCAGCTTGGTGTCTACATTCAGCAGGTGTTCTCAACAATCAGGGCTCTTCGTGCAGGAACCCAGATCTCCTCTCAAATCAAATGACAAATGGCCAAGAAACACACCCCCACCAGCTGGCAATGGTGAGAGCTACAGAGCTGTGCTGTAGCCACCACTGAGGCGGGACCTCAGGCTTGGACGCTCAAGGTCAGAGAAGCTGAACAACACAGGTGTGTGTGTGTGTGCGGGGGGGCGGGGGGGGGGGTCGTAGCCCATTCCTGACGGGCTGGGAGCCTCAGTGCGGAGGAGCCGGGAGAAGGGGAATGCGGCAGCCGCAGATGCCCACACTGCATGAATGGGGCGGCCTCGAGGGAGCGAGATGTTGCTGAGCTTCAGAGCAGCTCTGTCCTCGGGGCCTGAGCCAGCAGCTCCGATGGCCAGGTCACAAGAAGCAAACCTGAAAGCGTGGTATCAGAGCTGTCAGTCCTGTTTAATAACCATCTGTAAACCCAAGTGCTAGAGTGTTGTTTGTAGGATGCGTCTTGGAAGTGAGGGTGCACTGGGAGCTCCAGGTGACGATGCACAGGTGATTCTGACACATCTGGGTCTCCTGGTGATGTCATCAGTACAGGAGAGTCTGCTGGTGCGAGGCATGAGAGGATGATGTTGGCCTTAGCTAGGTTGGCAAAGTAAAGCTCTCAAACACTCCCACTGCTATCAAAAATAAAAACGATGGAATGAAATTATTAAATAGACCCGAACCCTCTCCTTAAGTGGGTAGCAAGAAAGCCGCGCCTCCTTATAAGCAAATGAGCACCAGGTGTCTACAACCACACCCTTATCCACTGGTATCCTGGCACAGCAAATTCCTTGCTGAAAAACAAAGACCACACGGGCTGCCCTGTCTCGACCCACCTCACTGTCAGCAGAAAGCAGAGAGGATCCTTGCAGACACAGAAGGGAGCGTCTGGACTGGACGCAGGAAGAGCGCCAGGCTGGGGGCCATTCAATCCACCAGCGACATGCTGATTGCCCTCGGCCACGCCCCTTCACGTCTCTGGTTCAGGTGCCCCATCAGGTGGGAATTACAGCAGTGACTCAACAGGACATGGGGAGGTGGTTTTCAGACGACAAATCACACGTCGTTGCGGGTGCACCTCACCCATACTACCACGGGGCCCTGCCATGAGGAGACGCCCCGGAGTCGTATTGGCAAGGCCAGCAGGGGGCCAAGAGCTCCTTTCTCCACTCCAGATTCCAGGGTTTGAGCTGGGGGAACCCATCCCCCAAAACAAAGAGTCATAGTGGAGCCCACTGAGAAACCACACCCTGGAGGTCACACGCTGTGTCCTTGCTCTCTCCCATCCCCCTTAGTTGGTTTTACTCTTTTAGTTTTCTTAAATACCTTTACTGAGATATAATTCACATACCATAAAATTCATCAATTCAAAGCGTACAGCTAAATGGTTTTTAGTATATTCATAATCTAAGTTCACCACAATCTAAGTTTACATTTTCATCACCTCAAAAAAGAAACCCAACCGAGTACCCACGAGTACTCCCTACCTCCCATCCCCTTCCCTAAACAACAACTAATCTACCTTCTATCTTTATGAATGTTCCTGTTCTGGGCGTTTCATACAAATGGAATCATATAGTACGTGATCTTTTGTGACTTTGTTCACTTAGCATGATATTTCTGAGGTTCATCCATGTTGTAGCATGCATCTTTATTTCTTTTCCTTCCTGGCTGCATAATATTCCATTGTATGGCAAAACCACATTGTGTTTATCCATTCATCCATTGTTAGACTTCAGAGGTGCTTCCACTTTTTGCCTGTAATGAATAATGCTGCTATGAACATTTGTGTACACGTTTTGAATAGACATAGGTCCTCATTTCGCTAGGGGTGGAATTGCTGGGTCTTATGGTAATTTTGTGTTCAACTTCTTGACAAAGGGGCTGTACCATTTTATATTCCCATCAGCACTTTCTGCCCTTCCTTGCTAACACTTGCAGTTGACAATCTTTTTTATTATAGTCATTTATCCATTGTGGTTTCCTTTTGCATTTTTCAAATGCCTGATGTTAATCATCTTGTTATGTAATTATTGGCCTTTGAATATCTTCTTTGAGAAGCATCTATTCAAAATGCTTTGCCTGTTTTATAATTGTGTTATTTGCCTTTTTATTTTGAGTTATAAGAGTTGTTAATATATTCTGGGTACAAGGCCCTTATCAGATATACACTTTGCAAATATATTCTCCCATTTTGTGGGTTCCCTTTTCACTCTCTTGACAGTGTCCTTTAAAGCACAAAGATTTAATTTTGATGAAGTCTAATTTATCTTCTTTTTCTTTTGTTGCTTGTTTTTTTGTTGCTGTTGTCAAATCTAAGAAATCATTGCCTAGCCAAAGGTCATGAAGATTCATTATTATGTGTTTTTAAGAGTTTTATAATTTTAGCTCTTATATTTAGATCTATGATCAATTTTGAGGTAATTTTTGTGTGTAGTATAAGGTGGAATCTAACTTAATTATTTTACATGTAGACATCCAGTTGTTACAGCATTTGTTCAACAAATGGACATTATGTGGTACAATTTGATGTTTCAATACATTCCATTTGTTGAATCAAATTGTCTTGATATCTTTATCAAAAATTAACAAACCATAAACGAGTTTATTTCTGAACTTGCAACTCTATTCCATTGATTCTATTCCAGGCGTCCTCAAACTACGGCCCGCAGGCCACATGCGGGTGTTTTTGCCATTTGTTTTTTTACTTCAAAATAAGGTATGTGCAGTGTGCATAGGAATTTGTTCATAGTTTTTTTTTAACTATAGTCCAGCCCTCCAATGGTCTGAGGGACAGTGAACTGGCCCCCTGTTTAAAAAGTTTGAGGACCCCTGAATTCTCATCCCCATTGCCACACTGTTTTGAATACTATAGCTTTGTAGTAAGTTTTGAAACCAGGAAGTCTGAGCCCTCCCAAATTTGTTTTGGCTATTCAGGGTCCCTAGCACTTCCATGTGATTTTTAGGATCAGTTTTTCAATTTCTTAAAAAAAGCAAGCTGAGATAGTCACAGGGATTTATTTGCTTTGACTCTGTAGATAAATTGGAGGAGTATTTCATCTTAACAGTACTGTTTCTAATCCAAGAATATGGGGTGTCTTTCCACTAATTTAGATCTTCTTGAATTTCTTTCAACAATGTTGTAATTTCCAATGTGCAAGTCTCAAACTTTTTTTATTGAAATTATTCTTAAGTATTTTGTTCTTTTTCATGCCTTTATAAATGGAATTGTTTTCATAATTTTATTTTCAAATGCCAGTATGCAGAAATATGATTACTTTGTGTGGATCATGTATGTTGCAAACTTGCTGAACAAATTTATTAGTTACAACAGTTTTTTAATAGATACTTTATCATGATCTACATACAATATCATGTCATCTGCAAATATAAAGAGTTTTACTTCTTTCTCTCCAACCAGAAATGTATTATTTCTTTTTCTTGTTTAATATAGTTGGCTAATGCCTCTAGTACAATGTTAAATAGAAGTGACAAGAGCAGACATCCTTGTCTTGTTCCTGATCGTAGGAGAAAGCATTTAGTCTTTCACCACTGAGTACTACGTTAGTGACGGAATTTTATCCAGCTGAGAAAGTTTCCTTCTATTTCTAGTTTATTGAATGTTTTTATTATGAAACAGTAATGGATTTTGTCAAATGCTTTTTCTGCAGCTATTGAGATGACCATGTGCTTTTTGCTCTTTATTCTATTCATAAGGTTTATTATGTTAATTGATTTCTAGATATTTAACAACTAGTATGCATGGAATAAATTCTACTTGTTCGTGGTATATAATCCTTTCGTATTTTGCTGGATTATGTTGAAAATTTTTGTGTCTCTATTTATAAGGGTTTGGTCTATAATTATTTTACTTTTGTGATGTCTTTGTCTTATTTTGGCATCAGGGCAATACTGACCTCATAAAATGATTCAGAAAGTGTTCCCTCCTCTTCTATTTTTTGAGAGTTTGTAAAGGACTGATATCAATTCTTCTTCACATTTTGGTAGAATTCACCAGTAAGGCCATTTGGGCCTGGGCCTAATTCAAATTCTTCATTAGATATAGATCTTTGGATTTTTGAAAAAAATTTCTCCTTTGAATCAATTTCTGTAGTTTGTGTCTTTGTAGGGATGTGTCCATTTCATCTAAGCTATCTAATTTGTTGGCATAATATTCCCTTATATTTCCATAAGATCAGTAGTGATGCCCCCTCTTTTTATTCCCAATGTTAGTAACTTGAGTCTTCTCTCATTTTTTCTTAGTCAATCTAGTTAAAGTTTTGTCAATTTTGTTGATCTTTTTAAAGAATAAACTTTTGGTTTTACTGATTTTCTTTATCATTATTATAGTCTCTTTTTATTTATTTCTGTTCTCATCTTTGTTCTTTCCTTCCTTCTACTTATTTTGCATTTAGTTTACTCTTCTTTTTCTAGGAAAAATGGGGAAGTTTAGGTTATTGATATGATATGTCTTCTATGTCTATACATATTTATAGTTAACAATTTCTCTCTGAGCAAACTCTAACTGCACCCCATATGTTATGGTCTATTTGCATATTTGTTTTCATTCATCTCAAAATATTTCTAATTTCCCTGGTGATTATTTTGTTTAACCTATTGGTTATTTAGGAGTGTGTTGTTTAATTTACACATATTCTAATCAACTTCATTGTGGACGGAGAATATACTTGGTATAATTCTAGTCCTTTTAAATGTATTAAGTTTCTTTTATGTCCTACCTTATTGTGTGTCTTGGAGAATGTTCCATATGCTCTCAAGTCGAACCTGTGCTCTCCAGTTGTTGAAGGAGTGCCCTGTGGAGTTCTGTGAAGTCTAAGTAGTTTGTAGTGTTCGCCAGGTCTCCCAGGGCCTCACTGACCACCTGCCCAGTTGCTCTACCCATTATCCAAAGTGAGTATTGAAGTATCTGACCATTACTGTTAACTGGTCTGATCCTCCCTTCAGTTCTCTCAGTTTTGCTTCATGTGTGTGGTACTCTAATGTGAGATGTCTGTAAGTTTATAATGTTACATCATTTTGATGCACCGACGTTTTGTCATTATGAAGTGTCCCTCTTTATCTTTACTAACATTTTTTGTTTTAAAGTTGATTTTGTCTGATATTGTTGTAACCACTCCAGCTCTCTTATGATTGCTATTTGCATAGTACTTTTTAAATTTCTTTATTTATTTTTAATTGACCCATTGTAATTGTACATATTAATGGAGTACAATTTGATGTTCAGTATATATCTTTGTTGTATAATGATCCAACCAGGGCAGTTAGTGTATCCATTACCCCATGCGTTTATCATTCCTTTGTGGTGAAAACATTCAAAAGCCTCTCTTCTAATAATTTCATAATATACACTACCTTACTGTTAACCATAATTGCTTACTGTGCATTATATACTAAAATATTTATTCTGCTCCTTTTCTCTCTCCCCTCTTCTGATACACTCATTATGCAAATGCTGGTGTTCTTAACAGTGTCCCACATTACTCTGAAGCTGTGTTCACTTTTCTTCATTCTTTTTTCTCTGTGTTCTTCAGATTGCCATCAATTTATCTTCAAGTTTGCCGATTCTTTCCTCTGCTTGCTCAAACCCACTGTTAAGTCTATCTAGTGAATTCTTAATTTCACTTACTGTACTTTTCAAATCTAGAATTTTCATTTGATCCTTTTAAAAATAATTCCTACCTCTTTACTGATATTCTCTATGTGGCAAAACATCATCATACTTTTCTTTAATTCACTAAACATGGTTTCCTTTAGTTATTTGAACATAGTTGTAATAGCTGTTTTGCAGTCTCTGTCAGCTAAATTCAACCTCTGGGCCTCCTCAAAAGCTGTGTCCATTGCCTGCTTTTTTCCCCTGTATATCACACTTTCTTGTTTCTTTTAAAGTCTCAAAAAGTTGTGTTAACAACTAGACATTTTAAATAATATCTGGTAGCGTCTCTGGATACAGGATACAGGTTCTCCCTCCTTTTCTGATACTTGTTCTCTTTCCTTTTCTGCCTGATCTCTTGTAATTGTTTGTTTATTCATTTGACTTGGCTGGACTAATTCTGTGAAGTCAATCAATTTTTCCCCATTGTTCAGCCTCTAATGTCGCTGCTTAGATTTTTTCCTTGCTTTTAATCTTTTAGCTTCATTACCTAGGAGTTTCCTCTGGATCAGCAAAAGCCATTTATTGATCAAAAGTTGTGATTAAGCCAAGTGCGGTGGCTCACGCCTGTAATCCTAGCACTCTGGGAGGCCGAGGCAGGCGAATTGCTCAAGGTCGGGAGTTCGAAACCAGCCTGAGCAAGAGCGAGACCCCATCTCTACTATAAATAGAAAGAAATTAATTGGTCAACTAAAAACATATAGAAAAAATTACCCAGACATGGTGGCACATGCCTGTAGTCCCAGCTACTCGGGAGGATGAGAGAGGAGGATTGCTTGAACCCAGGAGTTTGAGGTTGCTGTGAGCTAGGCTGACGTCATGGCACTCTAGCCTGGGCAACAGAGTGAGACTCTGTCTCAAAAAAAAAAAAGAAAAGTTGTGATCAAGCCCCCTTGACGAGTTAGATACTTACCCCTTACCACTGTCAGTTGCAGCGGAGGCAGGGGCGGCTTGGAGGCTTCTATCACAGTGCAAGGAGTTTACACTTGTCCCCATGTTCAGCGAGGGACCAGTAGCTTGGGTGCCCCTTCTCTGATCACTCCTGAGAGGGCACAACCTTGAGCACACAAAACTGGGTGACAGGTTGCCAGGTATGTATGTGATTTTCTTTTTGTGCCTGGCTTTCTAGGAGTTTCCCCTGACCCAGTGTTTGGTCAGAGGGTGTGCTCAAGCCCCAAGTGCCAGTGAGGCATCCACCTCTTGTTGATGGCTCTGTGTGCAGATGGGGGAAAGTGTTTGCCACATCCTTCTCTGATCACTCCTGAGTAGTGCAGCCTAGTACTTGCACACGTGCTTCCCACCCCCAGACTGACCGTGAACCCCAAAGGACTTTTCTTGGCTATCCCTTTCCCCAGCTCTGTTAAACTTCTGCTTGTCCTACCCTTTTGCTTATTGCTATCAGTGCCATGGAGTCATGAGCACACTTTTAATTGCTCTTCACCAAGATCTTGGTTGTTCTCAATAACTCCCTTGTCAGGTCCGGCCTCTTGGCAGAGATCGTCCTGGTTCTATGGCTCCTTGCTTGGACTAATCACAAGCAGACTGGTGTGCCAGACAGGAAACAATTCCACACAAACGGCTTTTATTGCAGAAAAGAAGGAAGCTATACAAAGCAAAAATATTCCAGAGAGATGAACAGGTCAGTCTCCATGAGTAGAGAAAGATGCTAAGGACTCCCAGATGGTTTCCTTTTATTGGCCTGGTCCAGGGGAGGGCTTACAGGAGGTGTGGGGTGTTACCAGGGGATTGATATAGGTGACTGTCCAGTGTTCTGTAGTTTCCTGCAATCACTTCCCCCGATAGGTCCCCAGCTTCTCCACCCCAAGGAACCGCCCTCCTGGCCTGTATCTGCCACCTGCAGATTTGGCCCCTGCCTTGCTCCGTGATGCATGGAAAGACTGCATGCTGTTCTAAACAAAGCCACTCCCCTCAGGCAGAGCTATGAGTTCCTCATCCTCACTGTCGGCTTTCTCCCAGGACAGCACCTCTGCAGCACTGCGTGGAGAGCTGAGGCTGGGGACAGCTATCTGCTTCCCCCAGAGTGACAGCTCTGCTCCGTAAGTAGGTACTGAGGGGATTAGACCCTGGTGTTCTCGGCTTGCCCCTCCAAGTGTGGACCCGCTGCCCTAGGGATGAGTAGGGCTGAGGCAACCCTGAGAATCCTCTTCTAAGCCAGCTGCACCTGGAGTGGAGCTGCCACAGTGTGCGTGGAGGCTCGGTCTGGGAAGGGACCTTCGGTCATCTTGGCTGTGCCTCTCTGGAGTGAAGCTTCTGCAACAGAGAGCCAAGGGGGATGGAAACACCAGCCCCTGCTCCTCCCAGTGTGAAATTATAGCCTAGTCTGGAAGCTGAGGATAGAGGGAGCTCCTGTGTCCTTGGCCACACCTGCCCAGAGTAGAGCACCTGTAGCAGTTTCCATAAGGCAGAGCTGAGAGGGGTTAAGGGAGGGGGTCGTGGTCCAAATGCTGTAGACCCCCTGCCACTGTTCTTACCAAGATTCAGTAGATTTTCTTCAATGGATGTTTCTCCATTGGCTGTGTGCCCTTAGGACAATTTCCAGAGATTTAAATAATTGATAATTCTCTCCAGTTAAATAGTGTTTTCCTGGAAAAAGGGTCCTCTGAGCTACTAAGTCCAGAAGAGCTGCTAATTTTTTTTTTTTTTTTGGTATGACCATACAGGAATGGAGTGCATTGATGAGAACTTTGGCCATCAAGTGCATAAGACCTAGACTCATGCCCTATGTCTGCTCTTCACCAGCTGTGTGGCCAGAACTTAAGTAACTCCTCTGAGCCTCCACTCCGCCATTTGTAAAGACGGGATAATAATAGTCCCAACCTCCAAGAATGACTGAGGATTAAATATGATGATGTAATTAAAGTGCTTACAGGGCCTTCAGTGCTCTTCTCCTGGGACATGGGTGCCTACGGCTGCTCGGGGACTGCTTGTTCCCTCCTTGGTCAGCTCTTCTGGGATGCAGCTCTCTCTTCAGGCTACAAGTTACTCTCATCATGACCCCTCCTGCTCTCAGCTCAGTCTGGAGCTAAGACCTGGCTCATGCTTGCTGAGAAACAAGCATGCCCTCTTTTCCTGGTGTTCTGCCCCACCCCACTCCTCACAGATCTCTCAAAGGAAACATACCCTTTGGTATGTCCAAATGGGAAAATCTCTTGCCCCATCCCCTGTGTACACAAAATTTCAAAATCTTTCTCTGCAAGCTGGTCAGTCATCCAGCTGTCATCTGTTTCTCAAAGCCCTGGGCTCAGCTGCTGGCCTGCTGGTGGGTGGTCAGCTTTGACCACCTGGAGAGGGGCGGAAAGAGTAGTGTTCTCCAGAGATAAAGAGAGCCTGTCCCTGTTGCGTGTAATGGAGCTCTTCCACGGAACCTGCCTGGCTGGCTGAATGTCTTGCCATTATCCAGAGAAGAAGGAAGAACAAAGTCATGATCTTTGCACAGAAGAGAAGAGGAATTTCAATAAGCCAAGTTTCAGTAAGTAGAATGTTATGCCCTTAGTTTCACGTTATGACAAAAGTTACACAGCTGCGTAGACAGAAGAATGGCATGCTGGGAGTATGGTCCCACCTGCCTCGGCTGCGATCTGGGGCCTTGGATCACTTCTCATATGTAACCTGAGGGATTTAGCCATCCCAAAGGGCCCTGCCACCTCCAACCTTCAGGAGTGCCCAGCTGTGCACAATAACTGGGAGCCTTTGCCCAGACTATAGAGCAGCCCAAGGAAAGTCCAACATGTGTCCAAAGGCACTCTGTGCAATTGTTTTCATAGCTTGAGCTTCTAGAAAATTTGCATAATCACTTAGGACCGCAATCTGGGGTAAGTGGGAGCATCAGAACCAGAGAAGGCTGCACTGGGAATATATTGGGGCAGGTACGAGAGCCTATCCAAGGGAATGTTCGCACCTCCTGAATATGAAAGCCTCCGTGAGCCTCAAATTAAAGTTCCCTTTAAAGAGCACATGATGAGTAAAGTGAACAGGCCACACTTTGATGATTCATCTGTCCCCAGAGAGCTGCTTCTGTCTGAGGCTGCACCGGCCCAGCGGGGGAAGAGGGTGCCACCACCCACTATCACTTCAGTTTCCAGCTTCCTGGAAACTGGGCAATATATTTGCAGGCCCCCAGTCTGGGGTTCCTCTTTCCAGAGTGAAGTATATTCCTTTCTTTTAAACCGGTGGCACCAGTATAAACTTAGAAAATAGACTGCTAAGGGCAAGAGTCGATTTAACTCAGCAAACATCTGCTAAGCACCTACTGTGTGTCCCAGGCAGCACTCAAGGTGCTAGGGCTGAGGGGGTGAGTCCATCGTGCTGTCTGGTCCTACAGACAGGCCCTAAGTGTGGCTGACATGAGGCAGACACGGTGCTACAATACAACTGCCAACGGTGTGGTAGGAGCGAGAATTCAGGCAGAGGAAAATCTAGGAAAATAGATTTGAGGTGAGCTTCAAAAGCAGGATTAGAATCTTATCGGCACATCATTGTCTGTCTTGAGACAAGGAGAGCATGGCCAAGTCCATCGGAGTCTGAAGCGGGCAGGTGCATTTTCCACACACAGAAAGGTGGTGTCTGTGTGATAGAGTACAAGGCAAAGAGCCATTATCAACAACGACAACAACAACTGAGAACTGAGACCTGGGGGACTTGCTGCTTTGCATGTTCCATATGCTCCAGTTCCCAGAGCCTATAAGGACAGATTGGTCACAATCCCACTGTACAGAGGGGACTGCAGCATGGAGAATTTGTATCTTGCACACTGGCATGCAGCTGAAAACAGGAGTGCCTGCAACCATTCCGGCTCCAGAGCAGGGTGCTTAGTGCCACCAGGAGACCAAGCCTGGGAATGGCGAAGGACCTCACCTGCCCATGGCCAGGGCCCTTCCTCCAGGCCTCTCCCCATTCAAATGAGGAGGGCTTTGCCCAGGGCCCCTAGGTCCTGTCTTAGTCAGTTTGGGCTGCTATAACAAACACCAGAGGCTGGTGAGGCAGGGGACTTCAACAACAATAAACATTTCTTTCTCATAGTTCTAAAGGTTCAAAGTGCGAGATCAGAGTGCCAGCATGGTCAGGTTCCAGGGAGGGCCTGCTTCCTGGTTCACAGACAGCTACCCATCCTCACATGGGGAAAAGAGATCAACTGCCCTGTTTCTCTTCTTAGAGAAGCTCTAACCCCATCCATGAGGGCTCCCTGAAAATGACCCAGTCACCATCCAAAGGCCACACCTCCTAATACCATCACTTTGGGGATTAGCACTGAGCAACTGCACCCAGCACACACACTCGGCTCTGCTGCCCTCAGGTGATCCACACTGCGCCTGCCCACACTGCAGAGGCCGGTGCCCTTTGAACTGCCCTGGGTGGCTGACAGGCCTGAGCAGAGCTGGACCCCAGCAGAGCTTGAGCTCTGTCAGGCCCTCACACCAGGCCCTGCTCTGCCTCCTCTGAGCCCAGGCAAAAATCCCAGACTCAGCATTTTCTCCCTTGCCCTATGCAGGTAAGAAGTGGCCAAGAAAATGTCACCTTGCCGCTTAGGAACATAGCACAAACATCCGGGATACCCCTCAGTTTCCCTCCAGGGGCCCAGGTCTCCTGCTGCTCCTGCTCGCTCTGCTCCAGTGCCCAGGACTTACAGAGAAGGTTGGCAGAGAGAGCCCTCCCAGGCCTCTTGCTCCCTGAGCCCAGAGCTCACTGGCCACCTCCCCCAACCCCCAGCAGCTTTCTGGCCTCAGGAGCAGCTGTCACTCTCCATTTCCCCACGGGTATTTCCAGTTCCTGTTTCTCTGGCTTGGGTGGCTCCCTGTGCTCCTGGTCATGCTCCCTCTCTCTTGCCCGGTCCTCTCCCAGTTTTCAGAGCCTCACTTCTCAAGCATGGTGCTCTCCCGAGGAACTGTTCTGCCACACCACCGTCTCTCCAGCCTGTTCCCTCCTCTTCCTCTTGAGACCTAACTCACCCATCACGGGTAGTGACCGTGACTCCAGGAATGGACGCCCCCCCTGCCCCATGCCTGCTGGAACTCTGCAGGCTCATGGCAGGCATTGCTGGGCTTCTTCCCAGGGAAGGGACACCGCTGATCTTTTGCTTACTGACAGAGCCTGGACTTTCATGGTTCATCGACCTTCCTCCCCTTGGCCAGGCATGCACTTCACCCAGCCAGCCATGGTGGGTCTGTCCTTGGCAGGGTGCCCACACCCTAGTTCTGGCCAATGGGAAGTGAGGGGAAAAGACCAAGAGGAAAGCTTCCTTTCTTCAATACTAAAAGGAGCCTCCCTGGAGCACACTTCCTCCTCTTTCACTGAATATGGGCATATCTACAGGGAAACACCAAGGGAACTAAACCAATACACCAAAGGTGGCAGAGAACAAAGATGGAAAAACTGGGGTCCTGGAAGATGACCCTGAGACACTGAATTGACCAATCCAACCCTGGAACTGCCCATTCCTGGGCCCCTTTGTTATGTGAGGTGATAAAATCCCCTTTGTTTGGGTTTTTATTCTTTGCAGCTGAAAGCACCATAACCCACAATGTCGTTGATCCACTTCCTTCATCAGGTTTGGCAGGGAGAGAAAAGGTCTGATGTCACCACAAACCCTTCCTTTACCTGTGGACCAAGTCAGGCCCTCTGCCTGTGTTTATACTTAAAGTTTTATTGGAACATAGCCACACACATTCATTTACATATTATCTATGGCTGCTTTTGCTTAAACAGTTGCAAGAGAGATGGTATGGCCAGCAAATATGAAAATATTTATTTTTTGGCCCTTTACAGAAAATGTTTGCCAATCCCTAACATAGATTCATTATAGGACAATGAAGAAAAAGTTTCTCAAAAATTGCCTTAGGGCCGGGCGCGGTGGCTCAAGCCTGTAATCCTAGCTCTCTGGGAGGCCGAGGTGGGCGGATCATTTGAGCTCAGGAGTTCGAGACTAGCCTAAGCAAGAGTGAGACCCCATCTCTACTATAAATAGAAAGAAATTAATTGGCCAACTAATATATATAGAAAAAAATTAGCCGGGCATGGTGGCGCATGCCTGTAGTCCCAGCTACTTGGGAGGCTGAGGCAGCAGGATTGCTTGAGCCCAGGAGTTTGAGGTTGCTGTGAGCTAGGCTGACGCCATGGCACTCACTCTAGCCTGGGCAATAAAGTGAAACTCTGTCTCAAAAAAAAAAAAATTGCCTTAGGTTACGTAGGTACATTAAAACATAAAATCCTAGAAAAAAGGAGGCACTGTTACATGCCCGGGCATCAGGCCACACACTTCCATGTAACCTGTCCAGATAGGAACACAAGTGAGTATGAGCTGTTGGTCAAACTCTCTGCATCTACTGATTGTGATGATTAATTTTATGTATCAACCTGGATGCCCAGCTATTTGGTAAAACACCAGTCTAGATGTCAATGTGAAGGTGTTTTTTAGATGAGATTAACATACAAATTAGTAGACTTTGAGTAATGAAGATTCCCTCCCTAATGTGGGCAGGCCTCATCCAATTAGTTGAGGGCCCTAACTGCAAAGGTTGAAGTTTCCTGAAGAAGTGAGTCTGCCTCAAAACTGCATATAGAAACCCTGCCAGTTTCCAGTGTGCTGGCCTGAAGTTTGCAGAATCAACATTGCGATGCCAACTCTCAGCTAGATCTCCAGCCTTCTGGGGCCTTTCAGACTCGCTAACCCCCAAACCATATGATCACATGAGCCAATTAGTCCTTAAAATCTATCTATCTTTCTGTCTGTCTATCTATCATCTCTCTGCCTGTATCTCTCAATCCCAGTGGGACATACATATATACCGATTGGTACTGTTTCTCTGGGGAACCCTGACTATCACACTGGTCATTCTATTTTTTCCCACACTATAAAGTTGATAGCTCATTTTTTGTACTGAGAGAGTTTTCAAGGTCAAAACCAGAGACAATTCCCAAGTGGAGAAAAAACTTAAGAAGCTTAGCAAGTATATGGCTCTCTTTTCTTAAACACACAGGTCCTTAGTTCACAGTTACAATGACTGGGAAGGCAACTTGGGCATGGGCAGCCCCCACCAAACTGGGGGCTTAACAGAGGTGGCTTTGATGGCAGGCTGGGAGGTGAGGTCAACGCAACTGAAGCATCTTTTAAACACAGGGTTAACGGGTCAAGTCTGGCTAGCTGTGGGCCAGCTTGCCCCTTGCCCCTCTAGGAATGTTCTACATTCCTTAGGAGCTGCACACTTGGAAGAAGAGACAGAGGGATGACACTTCCCTCCAGGACACGGAGCTGCCTCACTGCCTAGCTGGCGGGTTTTCCCAGAGTGCCCTGAGGATGTTCTGTTTGAAATACCGTCCGGGAGCAGGACAGACAGCTCTTGCATGTGCAAATGTGCCTGTTCTCTCAAGCTTCCACTTTTCCATCCGGGAGGTCTCTGCTTCCTTTAGCTGTTTCATATCCTGGCTTGAGGGAAGGTCCTGGCCACTTACTGGTTCACAGCCTGGCATCTCAGTCAGTATCTTGCTATTCATAGGGGCTCTGCCTCCGGAGCGGCAACAGCAGGCTCTCTGTGGATGAAAGTTCTAACTTAAGACATTCTTCTTTGAGAAGTGTTATCCTTCTGAAAACCCTCCTGCCCTGTGCTGGTTCATGCCTAGCTCTCTGAGCCATCAAACAGTCTTGCTTTTTGTTAAATGAATCAAAATATTGAATACTATAAGGCTACTTTATAATGTTATTAAAATTATGATTATGTTGAAAGTGCAATTTGTTCAGGAGTCTAGCATTACCATAATTATTTTTGTCTTTTTTTAAAGATGGTTACAATGTCCATTAATAATAATCAACTGTCTAGCAGCCCCACACTGCCTGCGCCCTGTAGGAGCACAACGAAAGGCAAAAGTGGCAGGATTGCGAAGTGTGTGGAGGGGTGGGGAAGGGCCACAGGTCCTGGGGAAGCTTGGGAAGTCTAGGGAAGTAGTCCCTGCCCTCACCTTCCAATTTGCACTGTTTGTTGAACCAAAAAAATTCTGTGTTTTCAGTATGGGGAAGATAGGGAGGAGAGGATGAAGAATAAAAGCTTTCACTCATCACCAAACCAGAACTACTGATGGTCTCCACCTAGGGGTTTTTAGGCCATCCTTGTCCTCACGTGTTTTAGGAGCAGAGGTGGGTTAGACAGCCACACCCTCTTTTCAGAGACTAAGTGAATGAAGGTCTTGGGTCAATTATTTTCCCCCAAAAGGAAATCTCAGCAGCAATTTTTAGCTATATCACCATTTAAAGCAAGCTTCCTCCCTCCTAGCAAACCCTGTGATCAAGTACTTATTAGTTCTACAGGGTGGGATACAAAACCTTTCTCAAAGCATAATCGTAAAGGAAAAAAAATGTAAAGCATGCATGTGTGTGTATGTGTGTTTAATGAGAAGACAATTATGCAGCCTATATTGAAATTTATGTCCATTTGGGGAATAAATTAGCATTTTTGTAGTATGGGTTGAAGAGTTCCATATCTTAACCTGAAGTTATTATTCCTATGCTAACAAATGAAATTAATGAAAACCATTTCACAGAAGAAGGAAGGATAGGCGATATGCAGATTTTCTGAGAGGTCCCCTGAAAACTGATGGCAAAGCTGTCTGTGTGTTAGGATCGCGCAGTGGGATGACCTCATTACTCCAGGACCCCACCAAAGTAGACGGTGCAAGAGGCATTCTCTAATTGGCCACTTCCTGCCAATCAAGTGCAATCATCCAATTGTTTTCTAAAGAATACATATTTGGAATCACACAGATTTTTTTGAAAATGTGCTTGAAAAAGTCATTTGTTCTAAATGTTACATTGGAGAGAATAAAGGGGAAAATATCACACAAAACCATCCATAAAAGGCCTTAAGCAATCAATCAGGAATTTTAATTCAAAATCCCATTTACTATTTTAAGGAAACAGCTTGAACATGGTTCTCATTATTAACATCATTTACATTAAGATATTGAAACCTATTTTTCACGACTGAGAAATCTAAATGACATCTCAACATGCGATTGCACCCAGGCATTTTCCCTTCCTTTGGAAGCACCAGAGGGAAGAAGAATTTCTCAGTCTGTTTGGAGCAGCGCCCTGGTGCCAAGATGCCACCAGCAAAACCTACTGAAGGACGCCTTACCTAACAGCCTAGGTTACCTGTGTTTATCAGACTCATGGGCTCCTTTAAGTTTCCCAACTTGCATATCAAAGATAAATTCATTCTTTGTGGCTCTTTACTAAAAACATTGTATCATAAATGTTTCCATTTGGCTTTTCACAGATCTTACAAATCAGCCTGGATCGTTCACAGAATACTGACGTTTTCTAAAGACTTTCTGACGTAAGAATGCTACAAAGAATGAGATTGCCCAGGATGAACAGAGCACCCTGCTCCCTTAATGGACTCCCAAAGGCCTCCTTTGCTGGAGCGATGCACTCGGGCGAGAAGTCTTGCAGGAATTTGTGTGTGGCTTCTGCTCCCCTAAGGCCCAGTCTCCCATTAGAGGTGGATGTTGTTCTACCTTCAATCCCCAGTGGAACAAACACAACCACATATGTCACCTTCCATGAGTACTGAACCTCCCTGAGTCTGTTTTCTTGTCTGAATCTAGTAAAAAGGAAAAATCAATCATACATCAGATATTGATTAAATACTATGCGTTCCAGGCAGAGCTGGGTTTTAGGAAAACATGGTGTCTCTCCCTTAAGGAGTTCATGATAAAGAATTGAAATATACAGGCTGCCAGAGAGTGGTATGTGTGAGTCAAGGAGGCATTTTAGACAGGGGCCAAGGAAGACCTCAAAGAGAAGGCGATTTGTGAGGGAGTGAGTCCTGCACACACTTAGGGGAAGAGTTTTCTAGGGTGAGGGAGCTGCAAGTGCAAAGGCCCTGAGGCAGGAGCAGGCCTGGTGTATGGGAGGAACAGTGTGATCAGAGCAGAGAGAAGCTGGGGCAGTAGGAGGAGATGAGGTCAGAGGGAACAAGATCATCCAGGAAAGGGGTTGGCAAACTATAGCCCATGGGTCACATGTAGCCTGCCACCTGTTTATTGTAAATAGTTTTATTGGAACCACAGCCACATCCTTTGGTTTACATATTGTCATGGTTCCTTGAAAACTACAGCAGTAGAAGTGCATAGTTGTGACACAGACCAATTATGCCACAAAGCCTAAAATATTTGCTATCTGGACCCTTACAGAATAGGTTTATACCAACCTCTGGCTTAAAGAAATAGGGGAATATTTTTTCCAAGGTAAGGAGTCTGGAGTAGGCAGTGCAGGCATGGTGCAGCACTCCATGATGTTAATAAAGACCCAGGCTCCTTTTATCTTTAAGCTCCACCAGTCTTAGCATATGGACATATTGTATTATCTGAAAATGGCTGCTGGTGCTCCAGACATTACAGGGTATATCTGTTACAGCAAGTGTTACAGCGGGTGGTCCCCGTGACAAAGCAAGTGGCACATGGACAGTTAGAGAATCAAAGTTTATTTGCCGGCGGGCTCAGAGGGGCCTTGCCACCAAATTCTGAGCTCCATCTACCAGATTTTTCCCACTTTTATTAAGTTGGGGTGGTCTGAGGGGTGACGTATCAGGTGTAGGTTAGTTGATATGTTGGTAATAGGTTTAGTGTTATGCTGATGCACCAGGTAATAGATTAGTTGGTGGACCAGGTAATAGGTCATTGTTTGCTGATGTGGGTCTTCTGGGGGGGGGGGGGATCTCGGGTGCCTGATGTGCCAAGTAATAGATGGGGGTTTTCCTTATCATATCCATATTTGAAAAAGGAAGGCAAAGGAGGCGTCTCTTCTTTCTACCAGGAAAACAAAAGTCGTCTTCACCTTCCCTCAAATCTTCCCTTCCTCAGCTCACTTTCCCTGTTCTTTGCCCAGAAATGGGTCTTATGGCCACTTCTAGCTTCAAAAGAAACTGAGAAGAGCATGAAAGGGATTGTCCAGATTGACTTAGACAGCTGTTTTTACTTTTTTGACTGTGGCCCACAATGAGAAACACATTTTTATATCACAGTCTAATACACATAACTGAAACATAAACAATGCAAACAAAATTTCATAAAATACAACTTACATTTACTATGTGTGTTGTATACTGTTATTTTCTCTCCTATTTTTTTAAGTACTGATCACATTAGTCGCTAAATTAATTTAACAACCCACCATTGTGTTGTAAGTATAGTATGAAAAATACAAGTGGTCATGATCCATAACTAGGGGCTGGCAGGGTGCTGTTATAAATGAGTTGGTTTATCTCTTTCTTCTCCTTTGTTCTCTCCCCTGACCCTTCCCTTCCTTCCTTTCTTCATTTCTCTCTTTTTCCCAAAGAAGAAAATTTATATTGGATTGGCAACTGGCCGTATCCACAGTCCCCACCATAAGTAAACTGGAGGCCAAACACAGTTCTATGGAATACTGAAAGAGAAGATGACCCCTCCCTCTGAAGGAACCGAGGACTGTGATGATGGATGATTTGTGTTCCGTGTAAAATGCAAGTAGTAACACCCACTGACTAGAGCCTTGCGAAATTGGGTGGAGCATTTGCACAGTATCTGCACAATGGGTGCACGGGAGGTGTTGGGTTCCTGCCCCAAACTCAATCCTGGCTCCAGGCTAGCCATGGCCCTGGGAAAAACATTAACTAGGTCAAGCAGAATGATTCACACTCAAGTGCTGCAGAGCCCCAGGGAAATCGGTTGTTACCCTGGTGCTATATTTACTTCTGCTACTGCAAGTGATGAAAGTCTTAGGATCTAATGCTCAGAGGTTGAGAGCTATGTTTAATGTTACCCCCTGTTTTTAAAAACCTTTTTGTAGCACCCAATTATTGATCTCAACTTTGATGAGGTCTGATATCTGGGCTATGGAAGAGCAAACTGTCATGACAGGGGGTCACCAACCCTAGAGACCACCTGAGCTGGCAAAGGATGGTCCATTCTCCAAGAATTCAAGCAAAGGCTGTGATGGGAGGGCCCCTGGACTGCTCATCTTTAGCCCCTCACTTTTTGCAGGCCCAGTGGGATTGCCAGGTAGGCCAGGTGGCACAGGAAGCAGCTGGCGCAGCCCCGGCTCTGCCTCAAACCCAGAAGCCTAGCCGTGGTCAGCAGTCCTCTGAGTTCTCCAGGGGCCCTCAAACTCAAACCCAGGCTGATTTTTGTGTATGTGGTCACCTGCATTCTCCTAGAAAATCCATATTGAATTCTAAATTGGCGCTCTGACCCTTAAACGATTAGGAAATGCAGACTGGATGAAACTAAAATGATTTATGTTGGGAGCGGGGGAGCTGGGAATGGTGTGATGAAACAGAAATCGCAGATGTTTTCCATCAACCCGATCCCCTACCCTGCCACCCTCACACCCCAGAAACAGTGAACTATTCTAGTTCCCCAAATGGCTTGTGGTTTTCTGTTCCCTCTGCCTACGTGTGGGCAAACCCTGTCCACATTAGGCAGCGACTGGGTGAGAAAGCTAACTTCTTTTTATTCACCGACGGGATTTCTTTTTTTTATTATTATTTTATTTTTTATTTCAGCATATTATGGGGGTGCAGATTTTAAGGTTTCAATAGGGATTTCTTAAACGATGCAGAGTCCTAAGAGGCCACGCCAGGCGAATAGCCACGCCGTACAAGGGTGTCCCCTGAACACTAAGTACCAAGTGCTCGGCTTTACCCTAGCCCCGCGCCCCGCCCGAGCCCCTCCGCCCGCGCGCACCAGACCGCGCGGCGCCTGCGCGGCGGCCTCCGCGGGCAGCCGGGAGCCGCCGCCCCCAGGGCCGGGCCGCCCGCAGGCAGCGCCCAGGGGGCTGGGGTCCGGGCTGCTTTCCCCGCGCGTCCCGGGGCACCCGGGGCTGGGGACTCTGGAGGCCCGCGGCGCTGAGAAGTGCGGTCTGGGCACACTGCTGTCCCGACCCGCCACGCCTTCCCCGCCGCCCCTCGGGCTCCGCGCCGCAGGGGGACCCCGAGCCCCAGGGCGGGACCGCTCGGGACCGGGCCACGCCATTGGCTGTGTGGGCGAGGGGCGTGGCCGGGGCGGGGCAGGACGGGCCGGCGCCGTTGGCCACACCGGGTGGGGGCGGGGCGGGAGGCGGGCCCCACCCGCCCCGCGGCGGCCGCGGGCAGCAGGCGCTGCGGGCGCAGCTCGGTGCAGGCGAGGGCACGGCGGACGCAGCGGCTTCTGGACAGCGCGATGAGTGGACGGTGAGTGATGCCTGCGCAGGAGAGTTCGTGGGCCTCCCCAGAGACCCCTCCGACCCCGGGACTGCCAGCGGCTGGGCGCTGGAGCCTAGGCACTTGTGCCCTTTGGCCGCCACGCGCAGGGTTCCCTCCGTCTGCCAGCCTGGCGCATTGCGGGCCTCGGGCCCTGCGCTGACAGTGGGCGCTGCGCCTGGCACCTCCTCCGAAGGGAAGGCAATTTAGGGGCAGGAAGGGTACTGGCTACACCTTTATTCACCCGTCTTTAGCCAGTCTCCTGGAAGCATTGGTCCTAGAGTTAGGGAAAGAACCTTGAGCACCTGCAGCACTACTTGATTTCCCAGAGGGAAAACGAATGCCAAGATGCTAGCAGGGGAAGCTTTGCTAAGGATGGCTATTTATAGAGTGTCGGCCCGGCCAGGCCCTGTGCTTTACCACAATTTGCCACGTACTCCTCACAGCACAGTGAGATTGGTACTTTCATTATCCCCATTTTCAAAAGTGAAAACTGAGGCTGAAAGAGTTACAGAGTTGTCTGCCTTTACCCAGATAAGTCCGTGGTAGGGTCAGGATTTGAACCCAGGACCTGCTGTACCTCCAGGTCTCTTGCACTTCACCCCTGACTTGGAGCCCAGGGCCTGCTGTACCTCTAGGTCTCTTGCACTTCACCCCTGACTTGGAGCTCAGCCTGCCTGCTGCCCTGCTCTTCCCAAGCTCCTGACTCTCTGCCCTGCACTCTCTACTTCCAGAAGATGCCTCAGTGCTTTCATTACTCTGGCACAGAGCTGTGAGCAGGAGGCCTCTCACGCCAGGATCAGTGCCAGGGCCACTCCTTTCTGAAAGCACTGTGAGGAGAGTCGAGCAACCCCATTTCACACAGGAATTAAAGAAGGTCGCACAGCAAATAAGGGCTGGGATTCTGGGATTCGAACCCAAACTCGCAGAAGAGACCCTCTTCACTGTATTTTAACAACCCACAGCACTAGGGTGTCTATCAGGATTAGTTGCCAGAAACCATGAAAAAAACAAACAAAAAAAGCTACAAGTGAATTGGTGAACTAACAGGTAAATGGGGATCTTCCTGCCTCCTGTTCCTCAGTGTGGATCCTGGGCTACCACCACCAGGGCTGGAGTGCCAGGGGAGGAGCAGGGAAGAAGGGGGTGGGAGAGGAAGAGGAAAGGAGAGAAGGAGAAGGGAGTGAAAAGAAAAGGAAACTGATTAACCTTAGGTCCACACATCGCTGGCTGGAAGTCGCCATGGGCATGTTTCAGCAATTCGTCAGTGTGTGTTAAGTCTGCTTTCATTAGTTCTAGTCATCGTTCTCTGTGTAATGCTGGTGGTCCAAGACTTCACAACGAGGGTAAGGTTGATGCCACAGATTCCAGGGTCCATCTGAAACCCAGAGATGGGGCTGTCTTCCTACCAGGAGTCTCCAGGGGATCCTGGAGGTCAAGAACAGAATTAAGGTCCAGGGTCCCCCTGGGTCAGGGCCAACTAGACCGTGACAGATAACAAAGAACATGAACTCAGGTATGTGTGTCAAAGTTCAAATCCTACAAATGCAAAGCCTCAGAGGGGAAACCCAGACTATGGGATCTTCCAGAAAACCTTCTGGGCTCAGCACCTGGGCACCTGGGTCCTGGTTTGGGGGATAAACTCAGCCTATTCCATTACTCCTAGCCACTCCTGGGGGGAGGCCTCTCATCCTCTTTGAGTCCTGTGTCCCCATCCCCAGAGCCTCTGATTCCCAGTGGCAACTGTAACAGCAATGAGAACTCTTGTTTACCATAGGTGAGGCCCATACAAGGCCCACCTTTCAGGTATCCTCATTTGCCTTCACAAAAATCATCAAGGACTGTAATTATTTAAGGTTCAGAGTGGGAAAGGGCTTGCCCAACGTCTCACAGGCAGGGAATCACAAAGTAGAGCTTTGAACCCGGAGCCTTGCAAAGGCTGCGTGCTTATCCTCTCACAGAGTACATTGAAGGAAATAATTTGAAATTGTTTTAAGGTAAATTAAAATCAAGTAGGAAGTGGCTGCACTTACCAAAACTTCTGCAGTTTTCTCATTTTTGTTATAGAGGAACTTGCAGTTCCTTGGGTCTCCTTTTCTGGCTATCAAACTTTCTTCCCCAGGATGAGCTGCTGAGGTCCCGAACCCCCTCCCCTTGCCCTGCCTGACCTTGGGGAGCAGGGACAAGGTGTCATGCAGCCCCATGGTGGCAGTGCTGGGAAGAACCCTGAAGATATTCTGCACCAGTTGCCACAACATCTCTGGTTAAACCGAGGTCTGAGAGCTGGCATGATGTGCTGAGGTCACATACCAAGTTGATGCCGCAGCAGAACTCACATTCACACTCCTGTCCACAATGCCCTCTGCCTCCCTTTCTTGCTGTGACACATTTCAGCAGAGATGCTTAACCTGGGATCTGGGGATCTAGGGACACATGGAAAAGAGCTCCCCCTGCAGTGGTAGGCAAATTGTGTGTATATGCGTGTGCATGTACAGATGTACACACACGCATGAACACACATGTGTGTGCATTTTCCTAGGGAGAGTGTATTAAGCTTTCAAGAGACTCCAAAGGGCTCCATGACCCAAAAGAGTCTGAGGCCCACTGTATCTCACAGGACACCTCCCCCAGCATTGGCATGGCGTGAACAGGCCTGGGGCAGTGAAGCACAAGTGGGCTATGGGCAGTGCCTCAGGCAGCTGTTCAGTGGCCGAGCTCTGCCTCTCTGTGCTGCACCCTTGGTCCCCCCAGGCAGTCAGGATATTGGCCAGTGGCTATTCTGAGCACCTGTTTCACAAAAAAAAGCATAGCTGAGAAAATGCTTGTTTCCATGGATCTCCTCTTCCACAGATAGGAGGTGAACCGGGTAGGGGCCAGGGAATGCATGCTCAAGGTGTAAGGGCAGCAGGAGGATTGGAAACAACTTTCTTGCCCCGAGTTGCTGTACCTTAAACAAGGTCAGAAACTAGAAGTCCTGCCCACCAGAGTCAGGGTGGCCGACCCCAGGCTGGGGCTGTCAGGGAGCTTCCAGAGGAAGCCTGGCCTGTGAACTGCATGGATTCCTAGGGCCTGGCTCTTCAGAGGGAGGGGAGTGGTGTCAGGGCTGGACTCAGGGAGACCTGTCACTGGGAGCCCAGGACTGTGTCTGCGGAGACTGTGTCTGGAAAGACGGTGAAGGCAGGCGGGGGGCCAGAGTGGTTGGCCCAGGGCACAGCAGGGAGTGGAGGTGGAGGGGAGCTCTGCGCCCACCTCTCCTGCACTCCCCAGGCCTTTATCACCCCCATCTGGACCGACCACAGAGTCACAAAGTCCCCCTGGGCTTTCTAGCCCACAGGGCTGGGGCTGGGGCTGGGGCTGGTGCAGGGATGGATGTGGCTGAGCCAAGAGGGTTATGGTAGGGGTGAAGAGGAGGGGAGGGGATGGCCATTGGAACTGGACAGCGGGAGAGGACAGCAGTGTGGAAGAAGGCTGAGTGGCAGCTGCCTGCCATCTACAACTGAACAGCTGGCTTTCTCACAAAAATGCCTTGCCGCGGGGTGGCCCATGTCCAGCCAGATCCCCTCTCAGAGGCATCTGGTGCCGGCAGGCACTGCGGCTTCTTCCCTAGCCAAGCTCCTGCCATTTGCTGGCTAACAGGTGCTGGGAAGGCCCCTCTAAAGGCTCATTGTTGTCAGCGTCTTGCTGCCACTTCTGGCTGGCATTTCTGGCATGTGCAAGCTGTAGCCATGGGCTTCCCGGAGAGCAGAGCCCAGGCTCCCCAGGCATGCCGGCAGCGTAGCCTGCACCTGCACCCTCCGCCAGCGCCAGCTCCAGGGCTGAGAGGTCCCCGGCTGTGCCCACACCTCTGTCCTCCTTTCTTCTGCTTCCTAGGTCACTTTATTACCTATTTGATTGAAGGCGTGCCAAAATAAGAAAGTAGGAGTCACAGTTTCAGGAAATGTTAGCAGGGAGGTAACCAGGCTCTCAGATTTCACAGACGTGCTGGGACCATGTTAGAGTGGATGCCAGTTCACTTTCCATTTTGCCGAGTGAGGACACCACCACCTCCGTTCGCCGTGTTGTACGCAAGGAAGGACGCTGCAAGACTCAAGAGTGGGCGGCATGTGGTCTGTCTCCATGGAAAGCCAACTTTGCCAGGCTTCCTTTTCTCCTTCTGCCATTGTCCTGAAGGCGTCCCCAGAGGGGCCTTCAAGAATCAGAGTCACCTTCTGTGATACCTGGCTCCACAACCATGAAAGGAAATGTGGTCCACGCCTAGCAGTTATCAAGGCCTCAGTGGCCTTTGTCCCCAACAGTGACGGCAGGCTGTTGCACTGGCTGTCAGCGTCTCCACACGGCTGGCAGAGCAGCTGCTGGAGTGGACAGTGAGCACAACTCACTGCCTGTTCACTAGAGACAGGTAGCCGTGGCTGGCACACCACCCAGGGCCGCCTCTGGGGGACAAAGGGCCCCGGCTCCAGACAAGCTCCCTGGCTGGGGACAGAGTGGCTGCAGCCTGGGAAGCTAGCATCCAGGCCTGAGCTGTGTGCCCCGGGGGCTGGGGGAGGGGAGCAGACCAAGACAAAGAAGGCTGGACTGCCCAGAGCAGAGCAGCAGGGCTGGGGGAAGGGAGGGCCGGCTGGCCTGTCCAACCGCATCTGTCACTCTGTGGTTTTGAGACTGCCTAGGTGGCAGGCCAGCCCCAGCCCATCCTCTCCCAACTCCAGCTTCCACCCAGCAGCCTCACTTTCATCCATTTGTGTATTGAGCTGCTGCCTAGGATTTAATTTCAAGATAAGGTTGTGTTTATAAATGGCTGAAAAACTCTCCATTAGAGACTCTCAAAGGCCCAGCCCCATGCACAAGGAGATCCAGTGTTCAAGGGTAGTTTCAGGAAGTTGCTCCACATGGAGAGATGGCTCCTGCTATTGTCTTGCTGGGGTGTGTGCGTGCTCTCTCAGAGCTCTGTCATGTAACCACTGTCTCTAAGCTGCCCCTTAGGTCCCTGTGCAGCTCGCTTTAGGACTCGGCAAGACACTGAGATCAGAATGAATACAATTCACAAAAATGAATGGAAGCCTGACAAAGCACAGGGCTCCTGTTTGGAGTGGAATCTGTGCGTGACCCCAGAGCTGAAGGCTCCAGAGCTCAGGGAGACCAGGTGTTGCCCACTGGGGCGGAGGGATGTGAGAACCAGAGACGCCAAGTGGCTTGTGTAGGGCCATGCAGCTGATGAGTATCTGAGGACATGGAAACATTTGTTCTCTCAAAACAGAGACTGTCTTTCTATGGAGCTGAGGTTCCCACCCTCTAAGCCTCAGGACCCAGCCCAGCAAGTGGGAAGAGCCCCGCTCTGCTGAGGTGGGTCCTGCATTGTCTCCTCCAGCCTTGCTCCCCGACCTCCCTGCCCTCTCCATGGGATGGTGCGCCCCGCCCGCTGTCCCTGCCAAGCTTAGCTGTCTACCCCAAAGCCCTCCTCCCTTCACATTGTCACCTGCAATCCAGGACTCTCCTTTGCTTTCCTCTTGATTCCCTCCTCCAAGCGGCTTCCCCCAGCAGTGCCATTGCCCTGCAGCTCGGGACACATCAGTCACATCCTTTAAATAAGCAGGTGTTCCGGGGAAGGCACTCCTGAAGGCCGGTGAGGGAGGACAGTGCTTTGCAAATAGTATTGCCCAGAGCCCTGGCAGATGAGGCTCCCTGCCACCCACCTGACTGCCAACCAGAGCAACCTCCTTTAATATGATTTGCACGAATTTTCCATTTGAACACAGGGTTCTACAGTTAAGAAGATTTCAAACCCATTGGAGGTCAATATTCTTATTGCACAGATGGGAAAATTAAGCCCAGAAGGCATGCAACTGAAACAACCCAGAGCTCTTTAGGAAGCACCTTCTATTAATATTAATAAGTAACCATGGCCAAGGCGTGAGGGCTCACACTTCTCATCCTAGCACTTTGGAAGGCCAAGGCAGGAGGATCGCCTGAGGCCAGGAGTTTGAGACCAGCCTAGGCAATATAGCAACACCCTATCTATACAAATTTTTTTTTAAAGAATTAGCAAGCATGGTGGCACATGCCTGTAGTCCCGCCTACTTGGGAGGCTGAGGCAGGAGGATCACTTGAGCCCAGGAGTTCAAGGCTGCAATGCACTATGATCACACCATTGCACTCTAGCTTGGGTGACAGAGCAAGACCCTGTCTCTAAAAAAAATTTTAAAAATAAGTAACCATTACTTGATTTATGGGGAGCTCCACTTATAGATATTCCTACTCCATAGAGCAAAATGATCTGATTCCCCACGTGCTGTGGCAGAATGGAAGTATTGTAAACCGAGTTATGTCGTGAATCAGAAGTCACACACTGGAGCCCTACTAAGTGTGTCTGTTTTGCAAGTGGGTTTCGTCTCTACAGTTTATTTCTAAATATATTTAAATATAAAATATTAAACTAAACATATATGTTATTTTCATTAAATTATGCACTGCATGAGTAAATAAGCTGGATTATGCTGCAGTAACAAGTCCCTGAAACACCAGTGACTTGTCATGGCAGAGGCTGAGGTCTCTTTCCCAGTCCGTGTGCAGTGTGGGTTGGCAGGGGCTGTGGTCTGCAGTCATTCAGGGAGCCAGGCTGACCATCGAGTAGCTGCACCAATTAGAACATGTGGCTTTCTGGTTCACCATGGCAGGGGACAGGTGGGCTGGAGGGTTGCACACTGGCTCTTAGATGTGCTGGCCTGGAAGTGACCCACAGTGTTCTGTTTGTGGTACACTGGTCAGAATTAGGCCTATGGTCTCAGCTGGTAGAGGGGGCTGGGCAAGGCCCTGGAAGGTAATTCCGGGGGCAGCAAATGTCTCTGCCACTGTCACTCAACTTTAAGCAGTGAAAGATAGCCCATAAAAATCCAGATTTCTGGCTTCTTATGAAACACCAGAAGAGCTGCCCCTTTAGAGGAGGAATGTGTCCTTCAACTCTCCAAGGACTCTGTGACCAGTGTCCCTCAGCTGAGTCACTTCCTTGGCCCCTGGAGACTTTTAACATTTTTGTCCCTGCTGTATATGCACGTGTCTGAAAGAGGGGCGTTTGGAGAAGGCTGTGATGCTTCTTGTGTTTGTCCAGTAATTTAACAACCACTTACAGATTTCCTTGGACTTGCCAGGCTTGAGCTTGGTGCTGGAAACACGTGTGGAAGCAGAAAGGGGCGTTACTGTTCTGGGGGAGGCGAAGGAGACAGCCCCTGCGGGCCCAGCACTGCTGGGAGCCAGGAGGAGGAGCTGCCCGACAAGGCTGGCGCTTCTCTGGCAAGAGTTTCCTGGAGGAGGGTGAGGCCAGTTCTGAACAGAGAGCAGCACTGGGAAGCCCAGAGGGAGGGAAAGCACAGAGTCTGGTAGGGGAGCTGTGAGCATGGGGCAAGGCTGGGGCTGGGGCAGGGAGTGGGGTCGAAGCTGGACAAGAGGAAGGAGAGAGAAAAGCCACCTCCTGTTATGTCGAGCTAAATCCAGCACTTCCCATAATGAGCTTGCTTAAAGCTGGCGGCACTGTGCCAAGGACCTGCAGGCACACCGTGGCCGAGCGGGCTGGTGTGGCTTTTGCCTCACAAGTACATGAGGAACCATCCAGAGAGGGAGCTGGCAGATCACTTTTCCACCGGCGAGCTGACCTGCTGAGGAACCGAAACTTCATTATTTTGAAATCCCTGCTGCCTTGTTGAGAAGAACGGGCCAGAGGTCCCAGCGCCAGGCCCCGGCGTGCCACAGCCCTGCGTCCCTGTGGAGGGGCCCTGGCGCTGGGGGAGTTGCCCCTCTCCAGGCCCCCACGTGACTCGCCCCAGAGCACACAAGAGGGAGGAATTTACAGGATGACCCCGAGGTCACTGGGAAGCCCACCTCCCCCAGGTCACTCCCCTTCTCACTGCCGGCCAATTTCCCTGCTTCTGGAGCCAAACGCTCATTCAGGGCCGATGCAGCTCAGTGGGCAGGCCTGTCGTGTTTGTGGGCGACAAGGAGGGAGAGAGCTGGACTGGGCAGCGCCAGTGCCCGAGGGGGCAGAGTGCCCTGTGTGACGGGCTCCCAGCAGGACATTGACAAATATGACAGGAGTTAGGCCTGACCTTGGGCCCCCACTAACAACTGCACGCACACGTCAGGAAGACGTGATGAGCCAGGTGTGTGTGAACAGACGTGGGGGCCTGTGATGAGCCAGCCTCCGTGGTGGGAAAGTCACAGTGGGCACTCAGGCTGTGTCACCTCCCAGTGTTACGTAACCCCTTGGGCCCCAACTGCAAATCGGGATATGGGAGGTGGAGGCAGGGTCAACACAGGAGGGCGTGTGTGTGCATATACATGTGTGTGCACGTGTTTGCCTGTGTGCATGTATGTGCACATGCATGTGTGTGTGTGTGAAGCTTTGCCTCACTGCCCAGCTTGTAGGAGGCTTGATAAGAGAGTCCTCAGCAAGCATAATGTGGGGAGAGAGAGAAGCAGGAACCTATGCAGAAGACTCCAGCAGGGTAGAGAAAGCTCTGGTGGGGAGGGTTTGGGAGGCTCCTCAAACCTGTCAATTATGTGACTGGAAAGAGAGGCAGTCTCATGTGAGTCCACGAGCCACCCTGTTGGCTAGAGATTACCCATGCGGATGAGGCAAGGAAGGCTGGGGGTGTAAGTTACTGCCCGAGATCAACGCAGAGAAGGGGCAGAAGACCAGAATCGGGGGTTCAAAGTGCTTGTGCTCCACCTTTGGCTTTGCAACTTACTCGCTGAGTAACTTTGGGCAAAGTGCTCAACCTCTGTCCCTGTTTTCTAATCCATAAAATGGGAATAAGATGACACCTACCTCACAATGTTATTGTAAGGACTAGTTAATTCATAGGAAGTGCCCACGTCTCCAGCATGTAGTGAAGCCGGTACACTAACCCCCACTGAGAGAGCCGGCCCAGGTGCGCTGACTCCACGACCCAGTGAGAAGGGAAGAGAGAGGCCCAGGGCAGCTTCCCAGGACTGGAGGAACAGCTGAGGCAGACACCATCATTCAAGGTGGTGTCCTAGCCAAGGGAAGACAGCCCGTGGTCTAAGACATTCAGGGGATTGATTTCAATTTCTGGGGAGTATGGAGAGTCTCCCAGGGTCAGGGGCTGATAAGACCAGTATCACTGGCTCAGCAGTTCTGACCTTGCCCAACCAAGGGGAGTTTGGCTGACATGTAGGTGTGGGGGTGTGGGGCTGGCCCCTTCAGCTGTGGCCACCCTGCGCCCAGGTGGGTATGATGCAGAGGCCGGTGGCCCTGTGCGGGGCTGCAGGTGCTGGGTGCTGGGTGCCGCACTGGACGCACTACTCCCTGCTCACCTGTCTGTGCGCCCTTCCTTGTCTTCCCAGCAAGTAATGTCCCTGTCTGCAGACAAGAGGAAGAGAAGATGAAGGAAGATTGTCTATCTAGTTCTCATGTGCCCATCAGTGACAGCAAATACATTCAGAGGTAAGCCTTGGTGTGCGGGGCTGGGGGTGTTCACACCTGCCACCTCCTTGTGGCCACTCCCCTACCCTGGCAGCCTTTGGGTAGAGGGGTTCCAGGTGCTTTTTCACTGATGGTATGCCCTGGGGGACAGTGATGGGGTACTTCTTTTTTTGAGCTGTCCAGTAGGGGAGCCACGAGCAGCCATGGCTAGGAGTTGTGGTTCACAGAAAAGATGCTCCAGATGGCAAAGGCTTTGTATGAAATTAAAGAATGAACAAGATCTCATTAATATTGTAATTTTTATATTGATCCCATGTTGACAGGATAGTAATTTACATGTATTGGGTTCAATAAAATATATAATACTAATTTCACCTGTTTAATTTTCCCTTTTAACATGTACTAGAAGAGTGACAATTCCCTGAGTGGCTCACACCTCACATCTGTTGCTCTGCAGAGCCCAGCCCAGGTGCAGGGGCTGTACTGGCCTCCTCTCTCCCTCGCACTGGCCAGGGCACTGCGGCTGTCCCTTTAGGCTGAGAGAAAGCATCTGGATTCTGATCCCTACAGCCTTTGGGGCCATGCTCTCAGGAGGGACACCTTCATCCCCTGACTATGCCGCTGGAAGTCAGGATGGGGAGAGGCAGCCACTCCAGGCCCTTGGAGGAAGTAATGTGGGGAAAATCAAGTCTTTCAAATGCCAGCAATCCAACCCCAGGGGATTTACTCTGAGCGTGTGACTCAGAGGTAAAGGGCAGGGAGGTTGTCAGGGACTCCCACCGTAAGAGTGAAAGTGTGCCAACACCCTCCATGTCCCAGATGTCACATGGCCTGTCCCATAAGTCTCACTTCCTTCTCAGCCCCACCTCCGTGCTTCCAACCAGGGCCCAGATGCAAAACCCTCTGGAAGACAAAGGGCGTGTGTCAGGCTGGCCAGTCTGGTCTCTCCACTGATCGTGTGTGGCTGGCAAGACCTGTGCTATTGTGCTCCTTTTACAAATGAAGAAACCAAGGCCAGGGAATCCAAAGGCCTTGTCCAAAGCCATGCTCCAAGAGTATGTGTGTCTTTACCTTTTTAGGTCAGAGCTCTTGAGCCTGCTGAAAACCTACAACTGCTACCATGAAGGCACCAGCTTTCAGCTGAGACACAGAGAGGTGAGGCCTGTTGTTCTTCCTTGCTTGTTGGGCCACCATTTATCCCACTTTGCTGAAGACAGTCCTGGCTTACATCTGTTTCAGGGTAATTATTAAGACTATCCCCTTCACTCTTGGCAGTGACCCAGTTCAGAGAATAAATTATATGGTCTCCCTTGGCACTCATCCCCTCTGCCCCTCACAGCACTCCGCAGAGGGGAAGGGGAGAGGTCAGTCCCTTTCTGCTCCCCACCAGCCCAGCCATCCCTGGATGGTCTCACCTATGTCCCCCGGTCCTCAGTGCTCTCATCTGCATGTGAGGCTGCAAGGTTACAAGCTCAGATGCTGAAAGGCCAGGCAGGGCATGCGTGGGGAGTGGTCCCCATTGAAGGTGGCAGCCATGCATCAGATCAAACCCGTCACTGCTGTGCAGGAATGTGGGCCTGGTACAGCAAGAAAAAATTAGAGATCTGGCATTTCCTAAATCTTGAAACACCATGTGAGCTCAACAAAATGTGTCTGATACCAAACACAGCCTGTGGGCACCACCTGGGCTCCTGGGTGCATCCAGCAGGGACCCGGCTAGGGAGCCACGTGCCGGGCAGGCCAAGCAGAGCCCTGGCCTTGCCACCATCCAGAGCCTCCAGGTGTTTCCCATGAGACCTTGGTCAGGGCTCTGTGTGCCCGTCTTAGTCTAATTCAATGTATTTGTACAACCTAATGGCCAGTCTTGACATGGGGAGGCTTTATGTGGGGCATAAGGTTGGTCCTGTACCTTCTCCATCCATCAGCGGCTGACCAGGGCCGGTGGACTCGGAGTCCCCCTTCTCCTTCTGTTGCTGAGTGCAGGAATGGGCAGCAAAGGCCCCAGGAAGCCCACAAACCTCATCAGGGCACAGACCACAGGCTCACTAGCCTTCCCTCTGTAGTTACTCATACAGCCACACATCCCTCTACAGTTACGAGACCAGAGAGCTAGCCCGGACGTCCAGCCCAGAGGCAGCTCTGGGCAGCTAGGGGTGGCCAGTCAGTAGCAGGGTGAGGGGCTGGCTGGAATCTACCTGCCAGATGGCCTCAGGACTGTAGCCTCAGCCACCTGTAGCACCCCTCAGCTGGGCCAGATGTCAAACCATTCAGGAGGTCTGGTTGTATGTGTCTGGATGGAAGGGAAGCTTCTGGCTCCCAGTCCAGGCCATGCTGAGGCAGCCTGTGACAACCTGGGATGGCACAAACCCAACAGCTTGCTTTCCCTTCACCTGCCCACCACACAGGGGCCTGACAATTTGCTCCCCTCCCCATCTGGCTGCCTCAGATGGGGCACTTCACTTCCGCTCTGCCCTGTGCTGGAATGGCCTTCTCTGACACCTGCTTAGCCTGCCTGTCCCCAGCCCACCCTCCACCTTGCAACTTGGTTCTGCTCTTTTCTTACTTGAGGCATATGTAAGACCTAGCCTGTTCTATATTCCCAGGCCAGGCACAGTGCAGGGCCCAGTGCACAGTTGTTGGATGACTGACCGGCAGGTACGGGCCTGGGCGGCGACAGGATGAGTCCTGAGTCCTGGGCTCCGGTGTGCCCGGCAGCAGGGAGAGGGACAGAGGGAATGGCAGATAGGGCCACAGGGGTTTTGGTCTGTGCTGCTGTGGACAGAAAAAATCCAAGCCCTGAAATATTTGAAAGAAGTTTATTCTGAGCCAAATTTGAGGACCATGACCCGGAGCCACTCTCAAGAAGCCTTGAGCAAGTGGGCTCGCCGTGGCTGGTTACAGTTCAGTTTTATACATTTTCAGAGAGACAAGGATTACAGGCAAAGTCACAAATCAATACATGAGAGGCATATATTGGTTTGGCCCCAAAAGGTGGGACATCTCGAAGCCGGGGCTTACAGGTTATAGGTGGGTTTACAGATTCTTTGGCTGGCAATTGGCTGAGAGAGTTAGACTTTATCTAGAAGACCAGAAAGGATATGCTTATTTTAAGATAAGGGTGTGAGCACTCTGGGAGGTCCAGACAGGAGGACGTTTTAAATTTACAATAGGCGCCTGCTAGGATGTTTTAAGATGCTTTAAATTTAAGAATAAGCATCTGCTAGGATGCTGGAGTTAAGACATTTTAAATTTATGATAGGCATCTGCTAGGATGCTTGAGTTAAGACAGGGGCTTCTTATCTTTTAGGTGATGTTAATACCATACCAAAGTCAGGTTGGGAAGTAAACCACCGCTTCATTTGGTTAACAAAAGCCGCTTAGTGGGAATTTACCCTTTGTCTGCCTGACCCAGCTGGCCTCCTTAGGAAGGAGTTTTTAGCAAAAGGAAAAAAATCAGAGTTCAGTCCTCACTGCTAAGGGTCTG
Source organism: Mirza zaza (assembly GCA_008750895.1). Lineage (NCBI taxonomy): Eukaryota > Metazoa > Chordata > Mammalia > Primates > Cheirogaleidae > Mirza > Mirza zaza. Next base: position 91,331 of record VSMD01105769.1, read on the forward strand.
GGGAGGCTCTTCTGGTGGGCTGCTGCTCTTCAGTCTCAGGTCATTCGGGGATTGATTCAAGGCCCTGACAGTTCTGCGTTCGGTCCCTGCACTAACACCACCTGGGAGCTGGTTAGAAATGCAAATTCTGGCCGGGCGCGGTGGCTCAAGCCTGTAATCCTAGCTCTCTGGGAGGCCGAGGTGGGCGGATCATTTGAGCTCAGGAGTTCGAGACCAGCCTGAGCAAGAGCAAGACCCCATCTCTACTATAAATAGAAAGAAATTAATTGGCCAACTAATATATATATATAGAAAAAATTAGCCGGGCATGGTGGCACATGCCTGTAGTCCCAGCTACTTGGGAGGCTGAGGCAGCAGGATTGCTTGAGCCCAGGAGTTTGAGGTTGCTGTGAGCCAGGCTGACGCCACGGCACTCACTCTAGCCTGGGCAACAAAGTGAGACTCTGTCTCAAAAAAAAAAAAAAGAAATGCAAATTCTTTCCACTGCTCCCCACCCTCCCCCCAGGCCTTCGGAATCAGAAACTCCGAGGCCCCCCAGTGTCTGTGTTTTAACCAGCCCTCCAGGGCATCTGGCCAAAGGTCAAGCTTGAAAACTGTCAGTATGACAGTCACCTTGCTCTTGGCACTTGGATTCCCCAAGATAATCCCCTCTGTAGCAAGGGCTGTGTGGGCGGGACGGCGGAGCCTGGGCCTGTGTTCATGGTGCTGGACAGCCCACGAACAGAAGTGGGGACTCCAAAGCCAGGCAGAGGTGCTCCTGACAGCTCACAGCGGCAGGAAGCTACCCACAGGGGGATTTTCATGTTCCTGTTCCTAAAGTGTGTGAGGACGTGACCTGACCCCCACAGAGCCAGAAAGTACCTTTCAGGAAACTTCTGCAGCCCTGACGGCCATGGGGATGCCAGTCTGAGGAAGGGAAAGACTTTTTGGGGTGACAGCGCTGTAAAGACAGGCTGCAGGCCGGGGAAGCAGAGTTCTGATACTGGTAGCACAGCTGGCTCCTGGGGCACCACACCCCTTCGGGTCTCCCAGTCTCGCCGAGGCCCCATGACCTACCTATCACCCATCTTGAAAACTGCAGACTCAGGGCCTCCTGGGCCTCTGGGCACTTCCCAGGGCCAGGCACTTGCTGCAGGACGGGGCCATGCCAGGCAGGCCTCTCCTTGGACACTACAAGCCCCAAGGGCTGGGTAGACAAAAGGAACTGACTTTCCCCAAGAAACCTCCAATGCATCAGGTACTTTGTCTCCTCTATTTAAGAATTTTCCAATGTAGGAATGACCATTCTCCAGGCAAAGAGAGCGAGGCATTTGGAGTTTAAGTCTCTAGTCCAAGGTCACACTGCAATAAATGAAAGATTCCAGCATGGCTCCGAGGTCTGAGCAGGCACTTATAATACGGCAATACCATTTCCAGCACGAAGCTTTGGAGGTCTCTCAGGCTCTCAATTGAGTATCACTTAATAGAGGAGCTGCTTGTCACCCTTGGTTCCCCAAGCTAAGGTCACAAGCCCTAAGGCTCGTGAGGTACTCTCCACCCAGTGTGCCCTCACAGAGCCACCGGGGCCCTGGAAGAGAGCCCCCTCCCTGTTGCCTCCCTGCAGAAACCAGCCAGAGCACTGCAGTTTGGGGGCAGCTTCCCCTCCACGGCCACATCCAGTGTCCGTAGCGCGTGGGCAGGGGCAGGTGTTTCCCTGAGAACCTTCTCCCAGCTTCCTGAGTGCTGGCGGAGGACTCACCCCTCAGGAGGCTGAGGCGCCAGCTGACTTTATTGCAAACCTTGCCTTTGGGATAATTTTGCTAATTTACAACGAAGAGCATGAGCAGCCGGGTGCAGTCTGCCATTTTGAAGATGGCAAAGGGTTTTAACCTATCACTCCAGACTGACTTTGTGAGCCAGGGCATGCCTGGGCCGGCGCGCACCTGCCGCAGGCCGGGCTCGGCAGCGCCCCTGGTGGCCGTGAGCGCAACCACACCCGGCCCGCCCTCGGTCCCGAGGCTGAGCCACGCGAGCACCGCGGGGCGCTTCCCTGGCGGGCTGTGTCTCTCCCGGTGCGGTTGCAGAAGGCCGGGATCCTCCCCCGGAGCGACGCCCTGTCCGCTCTCCTAAGACCTGGCAGACCACTGGCCCCTGGAGTGAAGGGTCGGCCCCAAGGACATCCGTGCTTCCCAGCCTGCCCCTCTGGGCGGGGCTTGGTGTAGCCCCGCCCCACCACCCCGTTCCCGCAGCCCAGCCCCCATCCCGCACTGCCCCCAAGAGTGGGGGGAATGTGATGATGCTCCCCACCAGGAGGACTTACTGTGGAGAGAAAGCAACTCTGCCAGGCTGTCCTGTCCTCAGGAGCCTGAGTCGCGGCCAGATGCCCCTCCTCTGAGCCTTTATCCAGCTGAGGGGGGGGCCTGGCACCTGCCAAGGTACTGTCAACTTTCACAGGAGAGGAGAGGATATTAGCAGGGAAGCCCAGCACCTTGCCTGACCTCCCCAGGCGCAGCAGTGTGACAGTGTGACTTCAGGGGGGGATGTAGGGGAGTCCGCTAATGTCATCCTGTCACCTAGGTTGCCAGGGGAGGGTTTCATGCTGTTTCTTGCTGCTTGGCAGGGACGCTGGGCCCAGCAAGCCTGGCCGTCCAGGCACCAGCCAGGCACCACGTGGCCGATCCCCCTGCCCCTGGCTCCTGGGGAAGGTCTGGCTAAAGTCTGCTCCACGTGTATTTGCTGGAGAAGGTCAGGGACCTGCATGTTTGAGGCCACCAAAGAGACCACCCGGCTGTGGTAGATGCAAACATTTGTGTACAGTGCTCATAGCTGCGTCTCCAAGTTCACCTGTACAGTTTCCCCAGCCCCTGGAGGGTGTGATGGATGGTTGTGGCGTCTCCATTTTATAGATAAGAAAACTGAGTAAATTGCTTGTCTGAAACTTTTTCTTTTTAATGTGTAATTCATATTCCATCTCCCTAGAAAACAAACATGACAGAGGACAGATAAACATTGAACAAGTCCAAAGCAATTAAAAATAGCCACACAAAAAAGAAAGAAAATAGATCAATAGTTCACAGAGCAAGGAGGAGGAGGAGACTCAGCAGACCGAGGGCCCACAGCTCTGTCCTCCTCTCTCTGTCCCTTCCCGCCTTAGCAGGGTCAGACAGCCCCAGCCTGGCCCCAGGCAGCAGGGGGATGGGTCCTCAGACGGGAGTCTTTGCAGTTCGCTGAGGCCACCCCTACCTCTCTGAGGAAGGAAATCCTCCCTCCCCCTGTTCCCCACCTTCACCCCCTTGCTTGCCAGACATCTCCAGAAACTGGGGTTCTCCAGGCTGCAGGGGACCTAGGGCTGTCCGGGGCCTGGAGACATCTGGACTTGCCTAGTGCAGGGCAGCTGGGCAGTGCTCTGCTTTTCACCCTCAGGTGGGAGCCTGACCTTGCAGTGAGGCCCTCGGTGGAGGCAGTGATAGGGGTAGGGGGAGTGGGGACCGTGCCAGCAGGTCCAGGCACGTGGCACCCTGTGGGCTGAGTGGTGCAGGCTCTGTCTTGGCCCTTAGCATAGGGAACTCTCCCTATGCTAAGTGCCACCACAGGACTTGCGAGTTGGAGCCAGCAGGGTGTCCTGGGTGTACCCAGATGACAAGTCCCCGAGGACTCCACGTTTTCTCTGGGGCCTCACAGAACATGGGCTTTGAGGGTGGGGGCCAAGAGGTTGACTTGGGAGTGCCCAGGGCCTTGCTCTGAAACCACCTGGGGGTCTGGGATCCCGGGACTCCCATGCCCCACCGCTGCTCTCCCTTACCGCTGCTCTCCCCACCTGTGACCAAGAGCTACTCAGCGTATGGGCTGATAGCATGCCTTTACTCAGCAGAATGGCCTGGGGGGCAGGTCCCAGCAATCACCCCATTCTCCCCCACGAGATGCTGAGGAGCAGACATTAAAAAACTCGCTCAAAGTGAAAAGCCAGTAAGGGGCAGAGCAATGTGCAGTGACGTCCCCTCATGTGAGGTAGGCTGTCACTGCTGTGCACAGTGGGGGTCTCACTATGAATTGCCCAAGTAGACAGCCTGCAGAGTGTGTTTCCCTTCCAGAGACCCGCCAGGGACAGTGTCCACAGTGGGGAGGGCAAGGGAGGAGACGCGGACCCAGCATGCTCTTTACAGGAGGCTTTATTGGGGTGGGGTCAGAGTTCATGGATCACCGGGAGAAGAGAGTAGAGAGTTCTAAGGACACTGCTTGGGCGGGGGGAGGCCACGGCCTGGCCAGGCTGCCCAGAAGTCTGGCTTCTCGGGTTGTAGCTCTGGTGCCCGTCCCGTGGTGGTCGTGCCAGAGACTGCCCAGGCACCCTGGCATCACAGAGCCTCCCTCTGGGCACCCCCCTGGCCTTGCCACTGTCCATCTGTCTGTGCAGACCCCAGGGGCCAGTCCTCCTCGGCAGGTCCCTCCGACTTGGCAGCTTTTCCTGGGACTCCCCAAAGAGCCAGTCCAGGGGGTCAACAGTGTTGGCTTCCGGCAGTGTGGGCTGCTGGCCACTGAAATGGGCAGTAATGTCCTGTAGGGGTGGGGCGGGGGAGCTCTTCTCGCAGAGCTGGGCCAACTGGTGGGGTGGCCGGGGTTGGCCCAGGGCTGTGGCCTCGTCCAGTACAGAGGAGGGCTGTGCAAGCTGGCAGATGGACCTCACGTAGTCATCTAGGCTGGGCGAGGCTGGGGGCTCCTGTCCTGGCCCCCCAGGCAGCATCTCCTCCGTGGTCTCCCGGATTGTGGGCAGATGGGCCACAGAAAGCAGAAGCCGGGACCTCATCGCCACCGGCGAGAGGATGCGTCAACCTGTCGGTTAACAGAGGACAGGTGGTGAGAGCCTGCCATGCCATCCTGACACCCCCTGTGGTGTCCCCTCCCTCATTTGGGGCTTCCTGTAGGAACTAGGTGCTCTGAGAGCAGCGTGCGGTCTCCTGAGCTGAGACCGGGGCTCGGACTCCTGGGTTCTTCCTTCCTGCTGACATTAAAACCCACGGGCTTAAGACTTTATTATTACTGTTGTTTCAGAGTTTGCACAAATAAGAGAACCCAACCTAACAAACGCAGGGTCAGAGGAAACCTGGGTTGAAACACAGGATCTGCCATGTACTGACCCTAGGACCTTTGGCATGGCTGCCTCTCCAAGCCCCTGGGTCCCCATCCATAACAGGATGGCAAACACCTGCCTGCTGGGGCTGCTGTGGGACCCACAGGAAATAACACTTCGGCTCCTTTGTAAACACGAAGCCCTCCAGGACCGCGTCGCCCTGGTCTCTCACCTGTGGCGGGGTCGTGCCAGTCCAGGCTGGGAATAGCCCTCAAAGCTTGACAAAGCCCTCGTTTTCTCTCAAACCAGAGGCAGCTGCTCTCTCTTACCTGTGGCTCAGGGGTCCGGGGATGGCGGGGGCTGGACAAGCAGGAGCAGTTCAGTCCAAAGGAAGGCCCTGGGAAGCTCTTGGGAGGCGGGGCAGGGTCTGGCAGCTGGAGCCCCGTGTCCGGTGTGGGATCACTGGCAGGAGGACGAGGGGACGATGTGCTGGGCCCGTGGTCCACAGCGGAAGGCTCTTCCCTGAGCTGTCTGGCAAGCCTCGAGGCCTGGCGGCTGCTTTTATACCTTTCCAGCAGCCGTCAATTACTGACACGACAGCTAAAAATAGCAATGTTCAGGAAGGCTCTCTGAGGAAAACAGATTGGTGGGCGGGGCCTGGCCCAGCTGCCAGCCTGGAACGTGTTTGTGCTGTGGGAGGCTCGGAAATGTTTATGCTGCGGGCCGGGGGAGGCCGGCATCCCTCCTGGCCACCCCGGGGCACTGGGAGATGCAGGGGGCTCCACTGGGCCCCCACTGGCAGCCCCAGGGTCTGCCACCACTGCCCAGAAGCATGCCCCACTGTGCGCTACACCAACACCCCAGCGCCCGGACACTCTGGCTTTCGCTGATTCCTGCACAGCCCTGACCTTGAGGAGGCATCAGCCATATAGGGCTCCAGCCCGGAGGTGGCGGAGGCTGGGCTGCCTGGGCCTGCTCCAAGGCGAGGCATGCCTACCTCTGACGGGGACCAAGGGCAGCCTGTGGGGGTCTGGTCCTGGTCTTGCTAGCCCCAGATGTGGTGCTTTCAAAGGAGAATTTGTTCACTTGTTCACCAGATGTGTCGTGCTACTGCGTGCCGGTGACTGCTCTCGGCACAGCAAACACAGCAGTGAACAGAGGCGGGCCCCCAGAGCTCACGTTCCAGTGAGGGGCAGGACCAGGCCGTCGATGGAGAGGGGCTGTGATTGCAGGTGCTGATGATAGCTGCAAACAAAAGTACAGCAGCGCAGTGGGACAGGGTGACAGGCTGCTGCTGGAGGTGGAGCAGTCAGGAGCGTCTTCCCTAAGAAGGGACGTTGGGGGTGTCCATTCCGGGCAGATTGGGCAGCACGTGCAAAGTGCAAATCCCTGATGAGAGTGTGCTGGCGTGCTCGGGGAGCAGCAAGGGGCCCGCATGACTGGTGCATGTAGGAGGAGGTCACTGGACCTCAGCAGGGACACTGGTCTCCCTCTGCGGGTCGTGGAAGGACACCGCTGCATGTGAACAAGGGAGCTACGGTCTGGCTTCAGCCTCAAGGGACGGCTGCAGTGCTGTGTCTGGGCTGAAGGGAGAGGGGAAGGGAGGCCAGGGAGCACCGGCAGCATTAGGAAGCCACTGCTATGTCTGGGGTGACCGTGCAGCACAGGAGGCTGCGGAGGACCACGTGGGCCGTCCCTGGGAAAGCTCTTGCACTTCTCAGACAGGCCTCAGATGCTCAGCCCCAGCCGCACCCCACCTGGAACACGCCTGTCCTGCGCCCACAATGGGGGGAGAAAGAGCGCGGCCAGACCCAGGCTCCCGCGGCCAGCAGGAGGGGCGGACAGCCCCAGGTTCCTGGAGCCAGGTGGGGAATTAATTCCACACAGGCAGAGGCAGGCACGGGGCAGAAAGCGTCTGAGACGCTGTTCCGGATTCCAGCACGCAGCAGTTGCGCCCTGAGGGCCTGGTGCCCGCACACTGCTGTAGAGCCTTTGCCTGTGTTCTCCGGCTCTTCCTTGAAATTATTAGCAATGAGCACATTAGTCAAGAGACTGAACTGAGGAGGGAACGCTGACTAGGACACAGAATTAGAGGGCATGGGATGACTTCCCATGCGGCATTCTAGGCCTCTCTTTGGGCTGGCAGTACCGCAGGGGTCGGGACTGGGCTCTCCTCTGTCTGCCTACGAGCGCCTCCCACCGTGTGGTGAGGGCTGCCGGGCGCCTGGCGGGCTCCGCTCTGGCCTCACCCCCACCCTCTCTGATCACAGATAGGGCTAAAGAGGTTAACAGGGCTGCCCTCCATTCTGCTGGGGCCGAGCTGACGGGGTGGGACGGTGGCGTGTGGACATGTTGGGGGCACATGCATCGGGCCAGCCCATGCCCAGCACAGGTGGCTCTGACCTTGGAGGCAGCCCCTGTCTCTACCGCAGCACTCCTGCCTCCCCTTTCATTGAAAGGCCCCAGAGTCTTCCTTTTATGGGGTCTCCGCAGCCCCAGCCTCGGTGTATCCAGCTGCCCCTGCCCCGGCTGCGCCCCTTTCTCTCATGCTGGAGCGAGCTGGCTCCCGCCTCTGCACTCCTCCTCCAGGCCGTGCCTCCCAGAGCTGAGTAACCCACTCACCCGCCCCGCGGAGGAGCCCCCGGTCTTGAGTAGCAGGAGCATCTGCCAAGCTGCCGCCACCACCTGACTTTTCAGCTGTCCTGGGCTTTCCTCAGGCTGACTTGCTGCTTCTCTGCCTTTGCTTGTGTTCGGGCGGCTCGTGCTGTCAGGACCACTGTTCACACTTCCCTTCCGCCCACCTTGGTCCAGCACACAGGGCCCTTCCCTAGGAAGCCCCCTCACGTTTCCTGAGCCTGAGCGTGAGCCTCTCATGGCCGAGGCCGTGTCCACTCATGTCCCTGTGCCCAGGGTCCAGGGCGGGGCTGGAGGCAGCATGTCTCATGAATAAGCCGTCCCTACATGAATGCTCCGGGTGGGGTGGGGGCACCCGAGGCCAGGCCGGAGGAGCTGAACCCCACCTTGGGTTTTCTTGTTATCCCACTGACCTTTCCCTCCTCAGATCCACACTAGCCTTTCCTGTGCAGGGAGGTTAGTTGCACTTCTGTGCCTGTGTCACACCGTGGACATCAGAAAGAGCTCTGGTTTCTTGTTTATTTTCTTTTTTAGCAAATAGTGCAAGATCATATCAGAAAGCTATGCGTGTTTTTCATAATGTTACAGTAATTTTCTCCATGGAAACTAGAAGCTGTCACCAACCAACCGTGAAATCCACACGGCAGAGCTCCTCTGTGAGTGCTGCCAGCGATATGAGGATGAGCCAGGGGGTCCCCGTTCTCACCAACCTTTCAGTGCCAGTGAGGAGATAGAAATGAGGTCTGTGAACCTAAAATGTTCATCAGAAATGCTGCATGATTCCACTTATGTGAGGAATTTAAATTAGTCAAACTCCTAGAAGCAGAGAAGAGGATGATGGTGGCCAGGGGCTAGGGGAGCTGCTGTTCAGCAGGTCTAAAGTTTCAGTTACAAAAGATGGGTAAGCTCCAGAGACCTGAGGGACAGCGTTGTGCCTTCAGTGAAGAACACTGTATCGTGCACTTAAATGTTTGTTATGAGGGTGAGCCTCATGTCAAAAGTTCTTAACACAGTGAAAAATAAATAAATAGTGAAATAGAATGTTGGTTGAGATAGCAATGGGAGAACGATGTTTAAAGTTCATTGTAAAAACTAGTGTTAAAGCACATTGGGATTTCGTAGCTGGGAGCCCCGAAGGCAGCCAGGAAGGCTTCTGGCAGGTGTTGTGAAGGTGCACCCCATGCAACTGACCACAGTCACGCATAGGGTAGTCGGGATGGGAGCCGAGAGGCTGAGTGGTCATACAGAGACAGGACCGGGAATAGGTCAGAGACACAGAATCAAGGATCCAAAGGATGCAAGCCAGAGCCAGCCGAGGTGCCTGCAGAGAACTCTGTCCATTAGGACCTCAAGGTTAGCAGTAGGGGAGGAACCGTGCTATCTGCAGACCGACGGAAACTGAGGCTGGTTGGAGACATGGGATGAGGACTGTTGTAGAAATTCTGGTGGTGGGACATGGGGCTAGTAGTGACCTGGTGGTGGTGAGAAAAGCAAGACCGACCAACAGGAAAGAATCCAGCTTGGACATCAAGGGGAGGATTCTGCCCAGGTGAGTGGGCACTGCTGCTGTCAGGACGTGTGGAAGGGCCACCTCTGGGACCCCTGCCCAGGTGTGATGTGGGCAGAGAGGCATCCTGCTTGGCACGAGCCACCGGGCTGTGCTTCCCTGGAACTGCTTCCTCTCCCGAGGAGTGGACGTGCCTGCTGGACAGCAGCTGGGCTCCTGTGGGACACCTGACTCAGCTGCTCTGTCCCTGGCCAGGCGTAGCGGGACAGTGGAAGGCACGCCTCAGGCTTCCTCTCGAGGGCCCAGGCCTCCGCCGCAGCACGTAGAGGCGGATGGCCCTTTCCCAGGAGAGGAAGGGACGCCAAGGGGGAGGGGTGCGTTGGGGCCTGAGTGTCCACAGTGTCCCACCCCTGAGGGGGCACAGGGAGGATGGGCAGTGACCCCTGAAGGTGACTGTCCTGGGGGTGGAGGATGACCTCTGTGCACCCCCACAGGAAGAAGGGGCTCTGATCATCGAGGGGCTCCTCAGCATTGCCTGGGGACTCAGGCGGCCCATCCGGCTCCAGGTGCAGGATGACCGGGAGAGAGTGCACCTCCCCTCAGCTTCGTGGGCACCTGGACGGCCCAGCTGCCACCCGTGAGTGCCCGGCCAGGCCAGCTGGCCTCTGTGACACCTGTTCAACCCAAGCTCTACTTCTGTGGTGTGGGCGTGTCCTCAGCCTCAGGGCAGAAGCCCTGCCTCTGTAGTGGACTCACATGGGAACATGGCCCAGCCCCATCCCCATGTCCCGTGACTGCCACTCACAGTCCTCCTGGGCCCCAGCACCCAGCCTCACCCCGGGCAGCTGTCCTGGATGACAGCCACATTGCCTCTCTCTCTCCCTCCTGGGGGATGTTTTGGGCTCCCATCACCTCCACTCACGTTTCTCAAACATTCACACACGAGCCACCTTGCTGGCAAGAAGAGCAGGCTGCAGCCGGGGGCTTCCAGCACCTGGGCATTGCTCGGCATCTCCTCTTCTATCTTAAAAATTCATACACATTTAGCCTAACACTCTGCTTTTGTGTTAGTGTTCAAATTTATTTTTACAAGTTATTGTAATTTCAGATCAGATTTGTTTTATTTTCAGAAGAATGTTTCCATCAGGAGGGAATGGTTTCCCACCTGTCATACCATTTAATGGACACGTCCCTCCTCCCACTCCCCACTCCCCACCCCCGACAGGGCAGTTAGCGGCTGAGCCTGGCTTGCTCCGGCACATGACAACCCCTTCAGGGCTCACTCAGGGCTTTACCTCCTTCAAATATTCAAGTAAAACGTGCTCTGAGAGCACTCAGCATGCTGACACCTACACATCCCCAGTGTCGCTGGTCACTCACAGCGAGTTCTGAGCCACACAGCCCGCGTAACTTCAGACTCCTTAGAGGGCTGCAAGTATGACTCAGGCGTCCCCTCCCTCGAGGTAAAAGCAGTCACAGACAGCAGCCGCAGGCTCTGCCGCGTGTTCCCCAGGACCCTCCTTCTGTCTCCCCCCCAGCTCCCCGGGACTGTGAGGCCACATCCCATCACACCGGTTCCTTCCCCAGCCTGGCACCAGCTGCCCTGCCTGCCGCTCTATCCTGCCAAGATGCCCTTAAGTTGGCCCTTCGAGGATGCCCCTGCCTGACACCCCACCAGGCCTTTGGCAAGTCCAGCAACCCACTTGACACGTGGCTGCATGGGCTGGCCTGGCCAAGCCTGGTACAGGAACACAGGGCCCTGGCTGTGCACATGTGTCCATGTGACACGGCTCAGCACAGGCCACTAGGGTCTGTAGGGCCAGACTCACCCTTCTCCCAGCAGACACCATAGGAAGCCTTTTCTTTTCTTATATTGTTTTTTTTTTTTTTTTTTTTTTTTTTGAGACAGAGTCTCACTTTATTGCCCAGGCTAGAGTGAGTGCCGTGGCATCAGCCTAGCTCACAGCAACCTCAAACTCCTGGGCTCAAGCAATCCTGCTGCCTCAGCCTCCCAAGTAGCTGGGACTACAGGCATGTGCCACCATGCCCGGCTAATTTTTTTTTCTATATATATTAGTTGGCCAATTAATTTCTTTCTATTTATAGTAGAGATGAGGTCTCGCTCTTGCTCAGGCTGGTCTCGAACTCCTGAGCTCAAACAATCCGCCCACCTTGGCCTACCAGAGAGCTAGGATTACAGGCTTGAGCCACCACGCCCGGCCTTTATATTGTTTTAAATTGACTCTCATGGTATAAAATCCAGATCTCAACTTGGCCTGCCCCACTTCCTGCCTGTGTCCTGTCCCCAGGGGCTGCTGGTCTCTTCTCTCAGGCCTGAGTGTCCTTTCTCTACCCATAGCCATCAGAGCACCAAGAATGTCTCTTTTCAGAAAGGAGCCACCTCCCCAAGATCGAAGGGTCACTGCCCAGGAGCCCGGCACTCAGCCAGTGCACGAGGCGGAGAGTTCCAGAGACAGCTCAGGTAAGCCAAGCCTACAAGGTGCCTGGGACCCTATCTCGTCTGGGTGGGAGAGGAGTGGCGCGGCTCACAACCTCAGTCTCCACAGAACAGCTTTGTGCACCAGCAGTGAGTGGCTTCATGCATCTCCTGGAGCTGCCTTGCTAAACACCTACTCAGGGGCCCACCTGCGAGCTCTCTACACACATTCCCACTGGCTCCTCTTTATAGTAAAGAAAGCAGAGGCTTGCACAGGTGACATAGTTTGTCAGTGGCCTGAATCCCCCGCCCTGTGCCGCTCTATGGAAAGGAGGAGTGTGAGCAGGGTCATGGCGCCCTCCAGGGCCCCAAGCCTCCAGGGCCTCTGGAATCAGTAACTGCTCACCTGTCCTCTGTGCGCCCCTTCCCTCATACTCAGGGAAGGGCTTGGCCCAGAGTGGGCACTCAGAGCATTGGGCTGGGGCCACCAAAGACCTCCCTTGGTGCCACAAGACAGAGACCAGTGTGGCACTGTGGCATGGGTCGCCCTGCACAGGGTCTCACCTTCCTGTCTGCGAACTGGGAACCACCCCAGCCCCACCCAGCCTCCGCCCTGGGAGTGGCACTCAGGTCACTGTCCGCTGCAGCACGAACCGGCCATGAGGCTCCGCACACTGCTCAGACGCCATGTTGGCATCACTGCCCTTGCCACCCTCTGGCCCGTCTCACTGCAGGGCCCCCGGAGGAGGACGAGGAGCCCCCACAGCTGATGCGCACCAAGAGTGACGCCAGCGGCGTGATCCAGAGGAGGCCCAAGTTCAGCGCGCCCGGCGAGGCCCAGCGCCTCCGGAGACACCGGTTCTCCATCAACGGGCACTTTTACAATCACAAGGTGAGGATGTCCCCGCCTGGCCTTTCCTCTGGGCCCTGAAGCGGGTGCGTGGGGAGCCATCCCCCAGAACAGGCACAGCTGGACCCATAATGGTCACGTGAGAGTTAATCTTCACCTGGACCTGGGAGGGAGCCGTCGTCATCCCTGTGTTCACGGGAGGAGAAATCTCTTGCCCAAGGTCTTGTCAATGTGACATTCCTGGTCATGACCCATTTTTCCCACCATCCCCCCTGCAGGCCATTCACACAAGTAGAGTGAATTTGGGGCAAGTAGGCCAAGGGGGCCCGAGGCAGACGGTATTGCGGAGGCCACTCACTGTGAGGCTCCCGCCCCAGCTCGACGGGCTGTTCCGTGGGAACACAGTGTCCCCGGCCATCGCCCTCACCGGGTAGATTAAGCTGCAGTGTGCCAGGGTGTTGTGTGTGTGTCCCAGAGAACCCAGACAGTTCCTGATTCCCAGCACTCTGCCTTTTGTCCAAGGAGGCATTGTACTGACCTCAGGAAGAGATGGCCTTCCCCAGATTACATCACTGCATAAACAAGCTGGACTGTGAAAGGAGAAGTTGACTATTGCTATAAATAGGGGTGAGTGGCAGTCCGGGCGAGGCCCCAGAGGGAGTGTCCTGTGACAGCCATATCCTGCCTGCTGCACTGTGAATGAAAGCAGAGGTTTCCAGTAGAAGCAGCTGCCCTCATTGGCAGAGGTGACTCATGGGGACAGGGGCCTAAGCAAAGGGAGGGCTTGGAGTCAGAGCAGGGAGCCCAGGTCAGGCCTTCCAGGGGCCATTCAAGTTGTTCTTGGGGCACACTGGACTTAGGGATGAAGCCAGATTCTGCTCGACAAGCTGAAGGGACACTGCTCTGATCTCAGGACCTCCTTTGCACCCTCCGCTGGGTTAGCAGTGAGTATGACACAATGACCATCAGGTTGCCTTTGCTAAATCCAGGAAAACCCAGGGCTATTCCAAAGTAGAGTCTCCTGAGAGAGTGAAGGGGGAGCCAGAACTGAAGTTAAGCAGAGTTTAAGGGAGATTAAGAATGATGTAGATTAGCTAAAGGACCCATAATATGACTTCGGTAGTCTTTAAATCTTGTTCCAAAAGGGATTTCATCTATAAAGGGTTAAGCACCAATTGTTAGTATTTGAATAAATATTGATATGCTATTTTAAGGAATCATTCAAAAATTTTCAGAAAACACGTACCTGGGTTTAGGCTCTTTCCAGTTCTACATTCCTAATAAAAGGAGTCTTTTGCTCCATGATTCAAGGCACAGGATAGTGGGGTTTTGCTTTGCTATATCCACCTCTTCTGTAACAGTCTCGTTCATCTCCAAGAGTTTTGTCTGGCACATTAAACCTTTTTGTGGTCATTGCAAATGTCACAGGGACATGATGTCTCAAGCACTCTCTGGCCTTTGAAATGAACAGGAGTGGGCAGCAAGAGCTCCAGTCACAGCCTTTCCTTCCATCTGAACCACCTGCCAAGAAGAGCTGCTCAGCCAGCTAGACACACCCGGCCTCAGCCAAGACCTGGGCAGGTGGCTGTGCCTTCTAGTCACCATCCACCTGAGGAGTGCGATCCATTCCTTCAGGCAAAAGTACTGCCTACCAGGACATGGAATAGTATCTTAGGTACTTTGGACAGTTGGTTCACATCACCTGGTGACTAAGGGGCTCCCAAAGGGAAACCCTGTACAAAAGCCATCTTTCTCGCAGAATTAGTGTCCTTAGAAACAAGGGTACAGATTCCTTGAGTCACAGACAACAATTAAATAATTCCTAGCATTGACTTTCTGGGGTAGTTGTTCAGGGTTTTATTTCTTGGAACTGTGCACTATTACTTCACTCACTCATTTTCCAAAACTGTTGTGATTCACAGCAACGTTGGTTTTATTTCCAGACTGGTCTGACTTTGTAGCTGTTCCCACTGCTCTGTCCTGCCCTATTGGACTTTAATGTGTTCTGTTAGAGAGAACCATCTGTGGTCAGAGATGAGAAACCAGCCAGGGGACTTTTGTTCCTACTTGGAGTTGGTTGGTGTCCCCGAGAAAAGGCTTCATGCAGAAGAAACACTAACAATGCCTTGTTGACAAGACCTTTTGTCTCTTTGAATTAGCCTGACTCCTCTAGTTCGTATGTTTTAAGAACTGAAAGCCTAATTCTGGCTTTCTGTAAAATCCAGGATCATTCTATGTCTCAACTAGAATTGAGATGGGGAGAAACAGGTCTGGGTTTGAGTGTGATCCTGGTAAGGCATACCTCATTTTATTGCACTTCTCTTTGTCGTGCTTTGCAAATATTGCACTTCTTACAAATTGGCAGTTTATGGCAACCCTGCATCAAGCAAGTCTATCAGCATGTGCTCTGTTCGTGTCTCTGTGTCAGAATTTTTTAGTAATAAAGTACTTTTTAATTAAGTTATGTACAGTTTTAGACATAATGCTATTGCACGCCTAGACTACTGTACGGTGTAAATATAACTTTTGTATGCCTTGGGAAACCAAGAGATTAATGTGACTCACTTTACTGTGATATTTGACTTATATGATGGTCTAGAACTGAACTCACAATACCTTTAAGGTATGCCTGTACTTACCAGAGCAGGGACCAGCTGGGAACACTGAGAATATCCCTTAAGAACCCTGAGACTCAGCTACCTTCTTGGGAAAGCAGAGCTAGGACCATAGTGAAAGAACATGCACATTTGAACTTGGTCCTGGAAAAAAGGACAAGCTCACCTGCAGAGGACTCACACTTGCTGGGAGGCACCAGCACCAAGTGGAGTTTCAGGCATCACAGAGTGCTTTTTTTTTTTTTTTTGAGACAGAGTCTCGCTTTGTTGCACAGGCTAGAGTGAGTGCCGTGGCATCAGCCTAGCTCACAGCAACCTCAAACTCCTGGGCTCAAGCAATCCTTCTGCCTCAGCCTCCCAAGTAGCTGGGACTACAGGCATGTGCCACCATGCCCGGCTAAATTTTTCTATATATATTAGTTGGCCAATTAATTTCTTTCTATTTATAGTAGAGACGGGGTCTCACTCTTGCTCAGGCTGGTTTTGAACTCCTGACCTCGAGCAATCCACCCGCCTCGGCCTCCCAGAGTGCTAAGATTACAGGCATGAGCCACCACGCCCGGCCACAGAGTGCTTTGAGTCGTGGCTCGAGCCTTTCTCCATAGATGACCTCGTGACGCTGAACAAGCTACTCAATCTCCCCAAGTCTCTGATTTCTTTCTAAGAAAAAGGGGCTAGTTATAGGTACTTCAAAGGGCTATTGTGAGGATTAAATCAAAAATTGTATGTAAAATGCTTAGCATGTTCAATGCATGGCTAGTATTTATTGAGGACCTATTATTATGCATCAGGCAACATCCTGGTTGATTTCATACCTGATGTCTCATAGACAAAGGCAAGAATATAACATGCCCCCCCAAAAAAAAATTGTGAAGAAACCCATGCATGCAGCTGGAGCACGGGGTGTTTGTGAGAGGATCATGGTGTCATATGAATGTGACAGCGAGAGGGGTTACTGACAGTATTGTGTAGGCCACAGGAAGTCTACAGATGTGTTTAGAACTGTGCTTTCAGACAGTGCTGCTCACGCTGTACTGCACAGATTGCGTGGCCTGGCATTCTTCTACAAGTGCAGCTTCTGACTCAGAAAGTCTGGGGGTGGGGGGCTGAGGCTGCAAGTCGATGCAGCTGATGCAGACCAAACTTTGAGTTGCAAGGATTTTAAAGGTTGTGCCTTTGGACAGCAGTGTGGAGAATGGCTTGGAGAGAGTGAGACTAGAAGGGGCCAGGTTGGTGAGCTGATGCAGCATGACTCAAGAGGCTCCACTCAGCACTGCTGGGAGAATGGGGAGGAGGAAACAGATTGGGGAACTTTCAATCTCAGAATCAACAGACACTCGGTGACTTGATCCATGTAAGAGTGAGGCAGAGACTGGTTCTCCCACCCCTTGTGAGTTACCTCCATGGTCCTGGTTCCTCGGATCCAAAGAAGGAGGGTTAGGGTGTGCAGGCATCTTCCTTAGGGCCTCTGGAAGACATGCACGATGACAGCTTCCCTGGCACCCCCTAGGCCTGGGAAGAGTTTCTGTATGCATCTGCGTGAACCGACAGGCACAGGTGTTCCCAAAACCCAGGGTCACCTGCTTGGATCTACTCAACACAGTGACGTCAGCCCCATGTCCCCTCTGGACCTGCTCTGAACTGCCCCCTTTCCTGCCACAGACCTCCGTGTTTACTCCAGCCTATGGGTCCGTGACCAACGTGAGGGTCAACAGCACCATGACAACCCCGCATGTGCTCACCCTGCTGCTGAACAAGTTCAGGGTAAGTCGGGCCATGAGTGGCCTTGCACTGGGACACTGGTGATTTGCCATTTTGTTGGGGGAGGGAGGGCTGGAAAGGCTTGGGAAACCTGCCAGCAGCTCCTGGGTAGAGTTCTAGCAAGGATTCCTCTGCAGAGCTGTGGTCCCTGGGATTTTAAGCAGCAAGAGAATAAGTCTTGGGGACTTGTGTGTGAGGCATTGGGAGTGTGGTTACTGCGAGGGGACCCTGTCTGTTCTTTCTCATCTCCAAGTACCCTGGTCTGACTTCCTGTGACTGCCTGTGCAGGTGGAAGATGGCCCCAGTGAGTTTGCACTCTACATCCTTCACGAGTCTGGAGGTGAGTGTCTGCCTTTGCTTCTGGGTCATAGAAGCACAAAAGTCTCTGCCCATTCAGCAAGCTCACCACTATTCTCCTCCTCCCCTGAGGGGCTGTCCTCACCGGGGACATGCTGTGCCTCCCACCATGAATGTTTCTCCCCACCCCAAACCCAGGCACACTTGCCATCTCTTACGCCATCCCATGGAAGTGTGTGGGAAGCCACCCTCTCTAGCCGCCTCCACTCAAACGAAAGGGCCTCTAGCAGGTTGTAGTTCAGTCAGAGGGTGGGACACATGTCAGGCCCCCTGCTGCACAGGCTGGTCACTGAGCAGGGTCCTGCACCCCTTCCCTCCCCCACCTGCTTAGATACTGCTTCTCCTCCTGCTGGCCCTTTGCAAAATGACACTGTGGGAGAGGAAGAAAATCTTTTCTCTCTCAGGTTCATTGGCTGGGGCCCTGTAATTAGATTAACAAAAGAGATTGACAAGAGAAAACCAACCAGAAGTTTATTAATTTTGCAACCTGCAAACCCACAGGAACATCCAAGGCTGAGTGACTCCAAGGGTGGTTAGAACTGGGGCTTAAGCAGCACCTTAGCAAAAGAGCAGTACGTTTTTAGGGCAGTGACAAGATAGGGGAGAAGGCTTCGAGTGTCTAGGGAGGCCAACACTGGGCAGGCACTGCCTGGGGAGCTGGTGGAAGGTGAGGGCTGTCCACAGCAGAAGTTGTTGTGGGATCCCTCTGGTGCCCTCTGGGGCTGATTAGGCTCTGGGGTTGTCTCTGGTAGACAACTAGATCAACTCTGTGCTTCCTGGTAGAGAGGGAAGAGGGACACTGTGACAAATGTATGTCCTGCTTCTAGGCCAGGGGTCCTCAAACTTTTTAAACAGGGGGCCAGTTCACTGTCCCTCAGACCGTTGGAGAGTGCGCACTGTGGGCCCGGGATAAGTTGGCTGCTAAGCAGGACAGGCAGCGGTGGCAAAAACATCCAGAGGGCTGGATAAATGTGCTAGGCAGCCCATATGTGGCCCAAAGGCCGTAGTTTGAGGACACCTGTGATCTAGGCAAATAGAGGAGGACAGAGTTTTTCTTGTATTTGCTTCTTCTCAGTTGCCTTCAGCTCAGCAGAATCCTTATGCCAAAGTGACGGATTTGGGGCAGCATGTTCTGCTCTCAGTCAGCATGATCACAGTGTCTCAGGGCAGCGTCCTCAGCGAGGTCAGAGAGGGTTCCCTGGGACCCTAGGCACACACCTTCTATCAGTTCCTGTTCTGGAATAGAGGGAGGCAACCCTAATGTACCATGAACTTTGTAAATCACCTTCTTTTTCAGAGAGGACAAAATTAAAAGACTGTGAGTACCCGCTGATTTCTAGAATCCTGCATGGGCCATGTGAGAAGATCGCCAAGATATTCCTGATGGAAGCCGACTTGGGTGTGGAGGTGCCCCACGAAGTGAGTGGGACCGAGGCAGGGGAGGCTGTGGGGGACTCCGAGGGCTCTGAAGGTGACCTTGGCCAGAGCTTCTCAGGCCCTGGCTCCAGGTGCTCCACAGCCATTCCGAGGGGCCTCGAGCCCAGCACAGTGGTGGCTCCAGCCCCCTTCCTGTCAGTGGCCGCCAGCTCCATCAGCTTAGGGGAACGAAGAAACATGGGCCTGCCCTTTTCCTCTCAGGCAAGTAAAGCCTTCTCCTTCATTGGAGTGTATTTTGCTGTCATTATGTTAAAGACTCAGAAGGGCTTCTTAACTGGGGCCTAACTGGAGCCTGCGAAAGGAAGGGCAGTGTCTAAGTCCTACCGACTTGCTGGAGTCTCGGCTGGGGTGAGTGCATTTCCAAACTCCCCTGTGTACAAGACGCTGACAGGGTTTAGAGCCCAAAGAGAAGGCTGGAGCCCTGTATCCCTCAGGCTCTTCACAGGGCTGGGCCTTCCATTCCATCGTCAGAAACAATGGTGTTCCATGGCCACCCTGCCCCAGCCCCAGAGAGCACCCAGTGTGACAGTGCTGCAGTATTGAATGCTTTTCCTAATATTCAGGTTAATGTTTCCTCCCAGGGCTAACAGTTGCCTTTGAGATAAGAACGGACTCCCCCCATCCTTCCATCCTCCCATCCTCCTACCCAACGGAGCAGTGCTGGGGACAGGGTGGGAAAAGTGCGGTTACTTGCGGATACTAGATGTTGGCTGGATGGGCCACTGAGGAAGCTTGGAGGAAAAGAAAACACATTTTGGCTTCTAATTTAAAGCACATTAAAATGTTCTTGGATTTTCTAGGTTGCTCAGTACATTAAGTTTGAAATGCCGGTGCTGGACAGTTTTGTTGAAAAATTAAAAGAAGAGGAGGAAAGAGAAATAATGAAACTGACCATGAAGTAAGCAGCACTAAACAGCCAGTGGGGGGGCCGGCCTCAGGGCAAGCACAAGGTGTGAGGCCAGCAGCGCCAGACTGGAGCTTCCTCTCCTCCCCTGCGCCAGGTGCCCTGGCCGTCTGGGGAGGCCTGCTAATCCTGGCTCCCTGCTGTCACCCTCTGGCCCCCTACTCAGTATTGCCACCAAGCTGGGGTGACAGCCTACAGATATGGCAGGGATGCAGCCCCAACCATCTGTCCAGCCTTGGCATCTTCACTAGCACAGAACACAGGCTGCAAAAGCTGGGCAGGAGAGTCAGAGGCAGGGCCAGCTTTCCTGGAAAAGCAGCCAGGAAGAGGGCACGCCAGGGCGGGCTCGGCCTGCTCTGGGACCTTTCATATTAGAAGGAATTCCGAGCCTGCCCAAAAGTGCCAGCTGTTGGGATTCCCAGCACCAGCTGATGTTTTTCAGGTGCAAGGGACTAGTTCAATGGAAAGGTAAGCAGGTGTCACCTGCTGGCTCCTGTGGAAGCTACATCAGGGCCCGGCTGTGTGAGACTTAGTCAGGCTATGGGTCCCAATGGCATCTCTTCCTCACCAAGGTGAAGCGTGGAGCAAGGCACGTGAAGGGCATTGAGCCAGGGCCTGGGTGGAGGGCAGCTTAGGGAGGGAAGGGCAGGCCACTCACTGCGCAGGCCTGGGGACAGGGGATGGGTTTGGATTTGCCTCTCATGTGTGCAGTCAGGCGCCAAAGGCGAGGCTGCGGAGACCCGTCAGAGGGAACCATCTGTTGTGCAGTCAGTTGTTTCATTGCAGGACTTGAGAACTAGGGGGTTGGGGGGACCTGGGGGCCAACTAGTCCTTCTGTTCAATGTGCAGAGAAGAAACTGAGGCCCAGGTGAGGAAAGCTGCAGCACAAGTGATTGCAAAGCCCAGGCTGGAAAACAAGCTTCCCAATCCCTGCCCTGCCACCCTGTCCACTCCAGAGTGCTCTTGTGCCTATCAGAGTCTTTGGAGTAGAAATGGCAAGTTTCTGCTTTGAAGCTCTGCATTGCCCACAGCCCTGTTTGACTGCTCCTTCAGCACACAGGCCGGGGCCTGCCTTCTCCTTGGCAGAGGAGAGGCAGTGGCCTCCGCCAGCCTGTCAAGAGCAGGGGTCTCCTGGATCAGGCATCTGTGCATCCCTCGCTCTGCTCCCCACCTTCCTGTCCCATCTGGCTCAGTGATTCCCCTTGGCCATGTCTCCCTCCAGGTTCCAAGCCCTGCGTCTGACGATGCTGCAGCGCCTGGAGCAGCTGGTAGGGGGCGAGTAGCTGGCCAGCGCCTGCCTCTTCTGAAGGTGCTAACAGCAGCAGATGCACCTGAACCCCGGTGGCCGGGCCCTGGCTGGTCACACTGATGACGGCCACCGCCTAAGCAGTCTAGCACCTGTGCTTCTGCCTGTCTGAAGTCCAAGTACCACGACTCGCACAGCCCTAGCTCTCCACCCTAAAGCAAGCACTCACGGGGGCAGACCCAGGTCGCCAGGTGGGATCTGCGTGGCCAGTCCTGTCCATGCCACACCTTTCCTGCTCAGGAGAGCAGTACCTTACCCAGTGCCTGGGGCATGGGCTTTATCCGCTTGCTCAGTGCCTGGCCCAGAGCCCCTGCGTGAACCATGAGATCCCTCCTTGTTAACCACGAGATCCCTGTCTGCGCTCACTTCATGCTGCCGTGCAGGAACTCTGTTGGGAAAAGCAGGGACTGCCAGCAGGTATGGGACATGCCCTCCTCCAGCCATTGCCTCAGTGGTGTGCCCAGCCTCCAAGCTTCTACGTCACCCATGAGCCTTGCACAACCTGGCCCCGGGGGCAGAGGTGAGAGCAGAAATAAGACCACCTTCCCTCTGCAGAAATCAGTCTTAAATTCATCAGCAAGACTTGAAGGAATCCTTATGAGAAGCTGCAAGAAACACAATGTGATCCCATTGGGAGGTGGTTCACACTAAGTCGAAAGGGTGCTGCCCCAGGTGGATGCCCCGCAGTGACTCCAGAAGGCAGTGCTTAGCCTCATCCTACAGTCCTGTGGACAGCTGTCTGCCTCCTGCCCTCTCTGGTCTTGCAGTCCTCTCCTTTAGTGGGCAAGGGACAACTCTCAGAACTTGTTCTCAAGGGAGAATGATAAGGAGAAATGTCTGTTTGGGAGAAAAGGCTGAATTCTCCAGGGCCAGATACCGAACAATTTGTGTTTGTCAACAGTGGAGAATTTCAGGAATGAATGAGAAAGCATTTGCAAAATTATGCAACAGTTTACATAGGTCATGTGAAGTGTTTGTCCAAGACAAAGCAAATTGAAGACCAAACTCTTTTCCCACCGGAGTCTGTAGGTAGCAGATTTATATAGCAGATTTAAAGGGAAGAACCATAAAGGCTTGCGAAGATAGGTAAGATTCCATCTCCAACGTGTGGAGACACTCGGTGTGGGTGCCCATAAGAGCAGAGCTTGGGAGCAGCTCGGCCATGTGGAGCCACTCATTGGGTGAACATCATACCAGGATTCCCCTGACATAGCTCCACAGTCACAGACACACAGAGATGGCAGGGGAGGCCTGCCCACTGCCTTACTGTCTCTGCTCTCCTGTGGCAGTTCCTTAGGTGCTCAATAAAAGTGTGCTGTATCGGCCTGAAAACGTGAGGACCAAGCTTTCTGTTTCTTTTTCCTTCTGTGTGTCTCCTCTGCCCCCTGCTCCAACCTCGGAAAGTCTCATCCCACTGTGTGTCAGGGCCTTGTTTGGCGGAGGAGCCATAGCCCACTGCCTTGACACCAACTCAGTGCCTCCCTATCTGTGCGTGTCCTGGGGGCCAGTGTGGGGCCTGAGGAGAGGCTGTAGTGGGACACAGAGGAGTCGTGGGGGTGGTCTGCAGGTAGCCCAGACAATAAGCAATAGGGCCACCCTGAATCTCAAAATTTTAGCATCAGGAAGGCCTTGGGAATCTTCCAGGCAAGGGCTTAAAAGGGATGGAGGCAGGGCATAGGAGAGGGTAGAAAGTGAACAAAACAGGTACTCCCTGGTAATTTTACCCCTACCCCTTATTTACTACCTTGGGTCTAGGAGAACTGTCCATCCATTGTTTGGCTGTAATTGAGTGACTTCCTTGTGCCAGGCCTGTGCCCTGGAGGGACAAAGATAGAGCCACAGTCTACCTTGTGTTCAGGGGTCTCCTCATCAGAAGAAGAAGGCCAAACCCTGAGGAGGGTCAGGAGACCCACCAAGCTGAGAGCCAGCGAAGCTCCCTGCATGGAGGCCTGATTGAGCCAGAGTCTATCTTTGTAGGCGAGAGACACCTGCCAGCCAGGGAGACGCACAGGGGCCCAGCACACTGGCAGCTATTAGAGCAGGAAACCCTTCGTAAGCACCAGCCTGTTAGGTTTGTTTGGTGTTTGTTTTTTTGTTGTCTGTTTTGCAAGGTATTACAATATTATTTAAGGCCTTTTTAGGTAGGTGTCACCTTTAAAATAGACATTGTCAAAACTAATTTTCAAATATCATAGGTCATAAAAATCACTAACAAGTTTCACAGAATAGGGAAAAAGGTATACTTCTGCAGTCATCTGAGAGGTTCAAAAATCTTTTTATCAATATCATATTTGATTTTCAGAGGCTCGCCTCAACCCCACAACTTCAAACATTAAAATCTAGGCACTGTGGTTTCCTCCTGGTCTCTGTGAGGGGCTCCAGCTTTCTTTCTCCATAGAGTTTAGGGTATTTCTCATATGCTCCTTGGCCAGCTAGCATCTCAGGTAGCAAAGGAAGCCATAGCTAAAGCGAGATCCCTATCAGAGAGTGTTCTCTTAAAACGGGACTGTCTTTCCAGCCAGGCCTCAAAACCAAAGAGAGTAACACACAACACAGGACGAAAACAACATGACTGCAAAAGAACTGGACTCAGGAAAAACAGGGCTGTTTGCTGGGAACAAATTACCAGAAGGGATCAAAAAAACATCTTGTTTCTACGTGGTGATAACCATATGCTACCTGCTTGGAAATGTTTACCAAAAAATGGACTAGAGACCTCCCTACTGTCAAAATAAAGCCACGTGTTCGCCCAGGATACATCTGGCCCCTCAGTCCCAGGGAAACGAGGCCCAAGGCATATCCAGTCTGACCAGATGATTTGTGGAGGAACCAGCAATGCAAAATATGCCCCTTGTGTATAGGACACAAGTGCTCTGTGGCTGCAGAGGTGGCAGCAGGATATCCTTGTCAGGTGCAGTGGTGGGCAGCAGCCCCCCTGCCCTCTGCCCTCTTCGGTGATCAGGGAGGAAGCTCGTTCAATTAGAGCCAAGCAGCTCCAAGAGTAGAAACAGCCAGACAGAAGAACTATATTCAGGCCCCAAGAGCTGCAGCTATCTGGGAGCAAGCCAGATGCTGACGTGCCCCAAGACTCACATTATGCAGGGTGGGGCTCTGTGCCCTTCTGGTTGGGCTTTAACAGCGATGTTTTCTCAGACCCAGGAATGGGAATTCCCAGGGATTCCTTTCCCAGAGAGTCCAAAGGAAACAGAAAGCAAAGTCTCAGGCTTGGTGGACAGAACCATTGTTCACAGCCCCTGTGCTAAACAGACCCCTTCGTGGGGGATGAGCCACTCTTGTTACTGCACTTGGGCCACACATACAACCAGACTTCTTACACTTGGCCTGAGGATCAGTGTTGCCAAACTCAGACTCAAGGCAGCAGTGCTCCCTGTTGAGATAGTGCTTGTGTGTGTGTGTGTGTGTGTGTGTGTGTTTGTGTGTGTGTGTCTGCAAGCAAGTGCAGGTGCAGAGGAAAAAGCCATAGGAAAAGGAAACTGTTGCCAGGATTTTTCTTGGCCTGGAAGACTCTTCTTCCTAGAACAGACCTCTCAAATACCACCAGGCTCAGGGGCACAGTGGCCTCTGTTGTGTAGTTTCCCAGAGATGCCCCAGCCATGAAGAGGTCTGGCCTCTCCTGGCCCAGATTACCCAGAAAAATGTACCATTAGATGCTCAGACTGTGTGCCCCCACTCTCTTCCCCCTTCTCCTTTGTGTTTTGTAAGTATCATGTGTGACCATTTTCAATAATTAAAGTCACATAAAAATAACCTAGAATTCCACGTGGGAGATATACATTGTTATTTAGAGGTTAAGAGCACAGGCTCTGCAGCCACATTCTGCAGCTTCAAAGTCTGGCTATGCCACTTATAAATGTGTCATCTTGGGCAATTTTATTGCTTCAGTTTCCTCATCTGTAAAACAGGGATTATAACAGTTCCTATCTCAAGGTTGTTGGGAGGTGTATCAGTCAACTTTAATGCAGTCGCAAATAACACCAAAAATCTCAGTGCTACAACAAGAACATTTATTTCTCTCATATATTGAGGGTTACACCACTTAGTGGCTACAGGGGGCTTATCTGGCTCTGCCTCATGTGTCTTCTCATCCTGGATCCTAGACCAAAGGAGCAGCCCCTACTTGGGACATGCCGTTCTTGAGGCAGAGGAAAATAGCAGAGTCCTGGTGGAAGCACAGTGACTTGAAGCTTCTAAGGTGTGTACTTTGCATCCAATCCCGTGCAGTTGGCCAATGCAAATCACGTGGTCAAGTCAACATCAGTGGGTTGGGCACACAGTTCACCAGGAGGCACCCGGAGTCACACCACAGTAGGCAGGGAAGTCAGATCGCAGAAGGGCAGAACACATGCCAAGAACGATGATCCCACAGGGGTATTAAAATGAGATACTACACGTGCTTCAAACAGTGCCCAGCACACAATAAGCATTCAGTAAGTGTTACCTATTATTATACTAATAAATAAATAGAGGGCATAAACCCCTGTCTATGTTCTCTCTTGCTCTTTTTCCTGTTTCTCTTTACCCCATATACTTTCCTGAATTTTGCTTCTCTCCATCCTCACCTCCTAGTCCATCCACTCCGAGTGCCCCCAACCCCTTTATTTCCTGACTTTTCTTTCTCTCCTTAAAAATTCATCTTTCTTTGCCCAATACTCTAATCTGTCTACCTCTGGCCCAGTTATTTTCAGGTATAGAAAAAAGAGATAACCACCTTTACATGGGATATGGAAAGAGTTTTAATTCATAATTATCTTACTAACAAAATTGTTTTTGAAAAAAATTATCTTTTTATTTTAATATACACAGAGCTCAGTCCCAACAGGTCATTTTTGCTCTTTAAACTCTTCCTAAACCATCTCTGGGTCTCCGGTCATTGCCCTTTACCCTCACCCTCCCACCACCAGCATTAACAACCTGTGATAATAATCAGTGGTAAAAGTTATAGTGACGGCTCACATTCCTGTGTGTTATGCATTATGCTAAGTGCCTTACATTACTACCTCATCTGATCTTGACAATAATCCAGCTATTATCTAGATTATTGAGTGGACCTTCCTTGTGCAGACTTCACTCAGCTCCATGCTTTGCAGAAGCTCCCTGCAGAGCAGAAAGCCCCAGCTTTGGAGTGGGAACACGTTTGATTTCGTCTAGCCTCCACCAGCAACTCACTTTATCACACCAGACAAGTTTCCCTCTCTCACCTCATTTTACTGATCTGCAAGACAGATCCTACGATCCCTGCTTCATGAGACTATAGTAAAGATGAATGACCAGAGGATAGATGTAAAGGCACTTCGTAAACAATGAGGCACCTTAAAAATTCATTCATTCAACAAATATTTACTGAGTGTCTGCCACCCTCTCAGCAATGTTCTAAGCGCTGCAGATGTGATAAAGAACACGAGAGACATATCACGACAGGCTTTGTGTGCCACTGTCAGGTTGTTGGGTTTTGCTCTAATAAGATGGAAAACCTTTGGAGGGTTTTGAACAAATGAATGACATGGTCTGATTTAGGTTTTGAAAGGATTACTCTGAAGCTGGGAGTAGACTGTAAGGAAATCAGTCAGGAAGCCAATACAGTAATCCAGACAGGAGATGGTGGTTGCTTGGTAGAGGTTACAGCAGT
Organism: Mirza zaza; assembly: GCA_008750895.1. NCBI lineage: Eukaryota > Metazoa > Chordata > Mammalia > Primates > Cheirogaleidae > Mirza > Mirza zaza. The sequence goes on from VSMD01105769.1 coordinate 117,830, forward strand.
GGAAGTGTTGAAAGTAGCTTGATAATGAATATATTTTAAAAATAGAGCCAACAGAATTTGCAGGTGGATCACATGTGGGTTTGGGGTGAAAAAAACAAGAGACAACAATGACATCAAGGTTTTTGGCCTGAGCAACTGAAAAGATGAAGTTGCCATCTATTGCTAGGATGAAGACTATTGAAAGAACACGTTGGGTGAATATCAGGAATTCGTTTTGGGATTTGTTAGGTTTGGGATATCCATTACACATGTGAATGCAGCTATTTGAGTAATCAATGGGATATGCATACAAGTCTGGAGTTCAATATTTGCATGCCACAGGCAGACTGGAGTTACAAATGCAGGAGTCTTCATCACACATTGACAGTATCTGAAGCCATCAGACTGGAGGAGTTGGGGTGGGGGTGGCGGGGCCGGGAGGCGAGCTCAGAGAGGACAGGTCAGATGGTCAGATGCCTGAGCACCAGCCAGGTACGCTGAGGAGGAGCACCTGTAAGGTGAAAGAACCAGGAGAGATCATTACTAAGGAGAAACAAGAGGGGTGTGTTGAAAACCAAGAGACTGTGGAGCCGAAAAGTGCAGTTCCAATCCCGGGCCGTCCAAGCCCCACTTACACAGTGTGGACCTGAGCTAAGTTCTTCTCTAAGCCTTGGTTTCCTTTTCTGTAAATTAAGTGTAATCATTCCCATTTTGCAGCGGCTTTTTGGTAATAATTAAATAAGGTGACATCGTGAAAAAAGTCAGGAACAGTTTAGGCTCCCCAACAGTATCTCTTTATACCAGGTGCTCAATATTTGTAGGGAAAAAATGTAGTTTCCAGGTTGGACAGGCTGGTGTTTGGTTTCAAAAGGCCTGACGCACGCCGCTGCTCGACCACAAACCGAGGCGGCCACAGGTCTTGAGGTCCTGGGGGTCATGGGACGCCTTCCGAGGGGCGGGAGGATAAAACAAAACAACAGGAAAAAACGAACAAAAACTCTTTCAGGAGGGCCTGGGACCATAGAGGGTCGTTCCGCCACGTTCCTAGACCGACCGCGCGGCGCGGGCGAACGCGCGGCCCGCACTTCCGGCGGCGCGGGCGGCGACCAGGAGCGAGGCGGCTGCCGTCCGCGGTGAGTGGGCCTGGGGCGCGCCGGGCCGCGGCCGTGTGCTCTGGGCCGTGCGCGCGCCAGCCGGCGGCAGCTGGGCGGCGAGGCGGGCGACCCGGGCCTCCGAGCTGGTCCTGGCCGGGCCGCCGGGCGGGGCGGAGGGCCGAGCGGGCCCGCGGCCGGCGGAGGCCTCGGCAGGAAAGAGGCCTTAACCGGGACCCGGAGGTTGGCGCCGGAGGCGGGCGGAACCGGCCTTGAGCGTCTGTCCTCTCTCCTGGCGCTTAAGTACTTAGTGTAAGGAGCAAACGCGTAGGCAGCGCGGGGCTGCTGAGTGATTTACACGTACTGGCTCATCTAAACTACTAACATCCTGATGCGGTCGCTGCTTTATCACATCCCAGTTTTACGTACGAGGAAACTGAGGCACATTCCAGTTAGCCAGGGTTATAGGATGAGTAGCTCCTGGCACTGGAGTGTGCCTGCCCGGGCCTTAAGCAGAGCACCATCGCAGTGCTGGACTTGGCGCCGTGAACGTGAACGGCCTTTCTGCCACTGAGAGTACAGGCTCTGCAGTCAGGGAACCCGGCCTGTGTGCGTTGTGCCCTCCTTTCCTTGGCTTAAAATGGAGATAGCTGCGTAAAGCTGCTGTGAGAATTAAAGAACTAGCACAGTGTCTGGCACATCAGCTACGTGTTAGTGTGATTTCCCCATCCGTGGGAGGTTTGATAGTCTCTGCACTTCCTGCCGCAGACTTGGTCTTCAGAAATGCATATGCTTTAAAAAATGTTTGTAATTATCATTATAGATATTTTTTAATGCCAACACCGTGTACCTAACATTCTGTAAATATTTGCTTAAGGAATGGGTAGTGCTCGCTCTGTAATTTTGTGTCATATGCAGCTTACTCTTACACTGACCATAATTACAGTAGGTATAATTATTAAATATCCAGATAAAATCTTGGGTCTAAGGTCTTAATTATACAGTAAGATGAAAGAAAGGCAAGAAAATGATGCTACTTGTTTTTTCATTTATTTGCCTTATATACTTGTATGCAGAGAAACCCAGGGTAATTGTTCCTATTTTAAAATCTACTTCCTGACACAAAATATGGAAAATAGTTTCAATAATTTTATTACTTTTGCAGTCCTAGTTTCTCACACATTGCCACCTATTTTGAATTTGTGGGATTTTTTGTTTGTTTGTTTAAGCTATTATTTTAAATAACTCAAGACAACCTTATAAATAAATAAACACAACTTTTTGAAGTACTGAATTTTGCAGCATTTGTGAATTTTAAAAATTTCTTCCTACTTTTACATGTAAAGTTACTTTCTGCTCCTCTCATTTTCTTGTATTCCACCTACTATGCTTTTTTTCTACTCAGTTTCATTCTACTATCTGGTAAAAGTTTTTTTGGAGTTTTTCTCTTTCCAAAAACAATACTTTTGTTTCAGGTTTTTAATGAATTATTTTCTTTCATGGATCATTAGAATCTAGAAAAAGTAATAATAAGACGTCTTTTCATAGACTCAGAAAACCTACCACTCCTTATAGAGTAGTTCCTACTTTCAAAACACTTTATGCTACAGAATTAGACCTAAGTTGTCATCTATAGCTATGGAAATAAAATAGCTAAACAAATGAAGATAAACAGGAATATATCATTAAGTAATATAATTTGTCATTTCTTTCCAATTTGGACACCTTAATTAAATAGTCATCAGTGAGTAGAAGTTTAACATGGGAGTAAATACTAAAACATAATGATATTTTGTTACATAAATTTTTATTGTCTTTTGGAGTTATTTCTTTTATTCCATTAAGATTTTATTGTCTCTACTTTTTAATCCTTCACAATTATATATTCATTTGATAATGCCTAAACAATTTATATTTCACTTCATCACTTTTTTTAATCCTATCCCAATAGACAAAAATTCCAAAAGTAAATGCAGTAAAAATTTGGTGATATTTACTAAGCTTAAACTTTGGAATTATTAGAATTATTTTGCAGATATTTTCCCACAGAATTGTTTTTGTTTGCATTTGTATTGAGTACATCTTTAATTTAAGCATGAATGCAACTGTGATGGGTTAAAGAGATGAAAGTTGAGTAATTAGCCTATCATCTATAATTTGCTTCTTATTTTTTCTTCTACAGGCAAAAAAATTCTGAACTTTGTAGCTCTAGAGAATGAAACATTAGTTCAGAAGAAGACAGTAGACTCACTTACAAGTACTTTGTCTGTTCACCATGAAGTTAGGAAAACCTAAAGGGGGTATTTCTCGGAGCTCAAGCCAAGGAAAAGCCTATGAGAACAAGCGCAAAACAGGCCGGCAGCGGCAGAAATGGGGAATGACTGTTCGGTTTGACTCAAGCTTGAGTAGACTGAGAAGAAGCTTGGATGACAAACCCTATAAATGTACCGAATGTGAAAAGAGCTTCAGTCAGAGTTCAACTCTTTTTCAACACCAGAAAATCCATACTGGAAAGAAATCCTACAAATGTGCTGATTGTGGGAAAAGTTTCTTTCAGAGTTCTAATCTCATTCAGCATCGACGGATCCATACTGGGGAAAAGCCCTATAAATGTGATGAGTGTGGAGAAAGATTTAAACAGAGCTCCAATCTCATTCAGCACCAGAGAATTCATACTGGAGAAAAACCCTATCAGTGTGATGAATGTGGCCGATGTTTCAGCCAGAGTTCCCACCTTATTCAACATCAGAGAACCCACACAGGGGAGAAACCATACCAGTGCAGTGAATGTGGCAAATGCTTCAGCCAGAGCTCTCATCTGAGGCAGCACATGAAGGTGCACAAAGAGGAAAAACCTCGTAAAACCCGGGGTAAAAATATCAGGGTGAAAACTCACTTATCCTCTTGGAAAGCTGGTACAGGAAGGAAATCAGTGGCTCGTCTCCGTTAAGTAAGGGGCACTGCTTTAGCCCTCCTTAAAAAAAAAAAAAAAAAAAAAAAAAAAAGTAGTAACAAATAAAAGCAATCTAATTTAGATGCTTTAGAGTAGAGCACTTAAATACTGGATCCTTTCCTAGCATGGAGACATTGGGAATTTATTGACATTATTAGACTGAAAGAAACTACAGGAGTCGAGCTGCCCTCATTTCTTTTTTATGTGACATGGAGCACAAAGAACTAAAAATATGTTTTAAGATTATATAAGATCCTTGACCTCATTTGAAATTGCTTCCTGCATCATTTTGACAAAAACCATCATGTTTTAAGGACAAATTGGTGAAAGTGCAGGCATGCTGATGATTACTCAATTTTAGACATTTTGTGGAAAGAAAGATAAAAGGGAGAAGAAATTAATTCCATTAATTTTGAAGTTCTACAACTGATGAGATTTTATGTTTGTAAAGTTTTATAGTATATTAACCATTGGTTTATAAGTATGACTCAAGATTCAACATATTAAAATGTATTCAAGTTCACACATTTTTAATCAAGACCCATAACTACGTTAGCTTTCTTTTTTGTTTCTTCCCTTCTGCTATGGATAGTTATTAATTAAAGGAGTAGGAAGTTTTGTTTTGTTTTTATTAACTTCATAGTAAGAGATACTACAGAATCCAAAGTGAGAACTGAATTGAACCTCAAGTTTCCTATTCCTACTAATACTTTTACTTACTTCTGTGTCACTGGTTTTCCAGGAATTGGGATAGATTTATGTTGATCCATCCCCATGCCCATGACCTCTTGGCATTCCATTGTGCTCTGGCAAACTGAGCCAGCCTTTTAGATACACATGAATAAACAAACCATATTTTACCAACAAAAATATCGGCTTGTTTTTTGCTAATTAAGAATCAACAATTTACATATCTCCCTGCCTTCAAGACTGTGAGCTTTAGATAACCCTACTTATCTTAAATGTTTGTCAGCAACATAAGTGATTTAATGTGTCAGTACATTGTAGCTTCTTTGAAATTTAACTTTTTCTTCATTTCATGAATCGTTTAAGAAGTCTAACAATCATGTTTCTTAACGTCCATCAGAATGGTGCCAGGTGTCAGACATTCTGATCAGCCTTCAGCTCAGGTTTTAATTTCTATTGAATGCTAACATTCATCTGATTTTTTTTGTATCTTTTATAATCATATTAGTTCCTGCTGTATTAATGACACTTATTCATAAAAATAAATATTTTGCATACTACCTTCTGTTTATTTCTTTTTTCTGAGAAATTGTTTTAATGATTTAGACAGTAAATCTAAAAGTTTTTGGAAGAATCACTTGTTTTGCATGTTTTTGATTCCTCAGTCTTGAACTTTGCCTCCTTCCTGGTCTTGCATATGAGTGCAGGGTCATAGAAGGTGGCCTTGTTGACAGATTTTATTCAACAGGGTATTCACAAAGTGTTTTGTAAGTATAAGGTGATTGCAGTTGTCTTGTACAGAAGACTTGATATTTAACCGCTTCGTTACTCATAGCCACGTCACTCTTGGGCAGGATCATGGATACGGGGCTCTTTTGAGGGTGTATCATTGATATTATTTTACTAATTTTGTGTCTGGAGTAGTTTCTGACTAGGACCAACTTCACTTTTAAATTCATAAATTTGCCCATTTTGGCAGCAACCACAGTGCTATCTCACAAGAGTGATATTCAAAATTATTAAGCAGTATGTCTTTCAGGACACCTGAATTGCCACAGATTGGGGCATTCTGTGTGTTTCTTACTCATTATTGAGCATGGTGGTGCATCACTCTGTTCCTCCACCGTATTTGGGAACATGGGAGAGAAGCACAGTTACAGGCTCTTTTGGGTTAACAGGGCTCTGAACTAATGGGAGACAGAGTCGGGCCACATCTAGAGACAACCCAGAGGTCTTGGATTTTCAGATTGCAGTGGTGGCTGTATGGGATTTAAAGCTGTCTTCCTTGGAGAAAAGGTGAGTATGTTCTGTGTGGAAGAAGGAAAGGGGTATTTGGTGAGCAAACACCCAAGTGCTCCCCCACATTTCCGTACTTCTACAGGGTGAGAAACAAGACTAGTTCTGTCCATTTGACTTAATAATGCTTTTTAAAGCTGTGGTATGATTCTTCATGTTCCCACCCAGGCATAGAGGAGCAGATGTTCTAGGTAGTTCCTGAGCCCCTTGCCAACCTGCTTTGGACGTCTATGAGTGAGAAATGACTGCTGAGTTAGGCCACTGAGATTCAGAGTAGATTTGGTGCCACAGTATGTGCCACCCAGCCTGTCCTGACCAGTACACCCATCCTGCCGTTCCTGTGCCTCGCAGGACCCAGTCATCAACAACTCTATCCTTTCAGCAGCCTGAAGAGAAAAGTCAGCTTCTGTGAGGATCTAGAGTTGGGAAACACTGCTTCCCCACATTCCGTTTCTGTTCACCCAGCATCCTGTCTGTAGTGGCAAGTGGCAAGAAATGATAGTACTTCCTCTCCCTTCTTTTTCCCTAGGGGCCCGCCACTTCCTTACTGGGCCTTAAAGGCAGCATTAAACTTGTTTGTGTTGTATTCGTGTCCTGTGAACCTGTGGCTCTGGGTTAAAAGTCCACTCACGGAAGACTGGAATGTACTATGACATCACCCCTGGAATCTGAAATCAGTCCTGAGGCTGATATACCTTCTTCAGACCTGGAGAAAGGGATAAGTATGCCTCTGGCTGGCAGAGGTAGTGTGGCTGGGCCAGTAGAGGATGGTAAGTGGGTGCCAGGAGGACTCCCCTCCAAGAGCAAGAACCTCCTGTCCCCGGCCCTTCTTTGGTTTCAAATGGACGGACCAGCTTGGACAAGTGAACCTCCCACTGCAGTCCTCATGAACTGATTTCCAGGTCCCACGTGAGTGCTGTAGATCGTAATGTAACCCTAGAGATGTTACAGGAATTTCAAAATAGGATTGACACTGGATTTTTCATCACCCTAGTGACTTGGGAACTATCTGTTTTAATTTTATTTAGGGAAAACTGTAATGGGCTGCTTGTTAAATTCAGAGTTCTATAGAAAAACTCAACCCAGAGATTCTTTTCTGTTGTTTTTAAATAAAGCACTATTACTTATCTGGTAAAATAATTACCTTTTTGTTTTTCTTGTTTTTTTTTTTCCAGAAGGGGTACAAAATAATCCACTCCAGTTTGAAATGGATAAATTTAACAGCTGAATGATAAGAGACAAGAACTACAAAAATACAATTCATAGTTGCATTTCTTATAGTAAAAACAGGTACAAACAGCACTATTGCTTGGAAACATTGCATTTCTTTGAATACAAGCAAGATTAAACTTATCATTGTTATTTTATGAGATGATAATTTTTTTCTGCTTTGACCTTAATAGTTGGTAATGGTATCAAAATAAATTTTACAATGTATTCCTACTAAGTAATGGCATTTTATAATTCTAATGTTATAATATCTGATAGTATTTTATTTAGAGCTTTTGCATCACTATACATGAATTGACTTAGTTATAAATTGCTTTTTATGAATTATCTTTGTAATAAATGTTGCTGTTGATTAAATTATAGAGCATTTCAGAAATGGGCCCAAGTTTATAGTACCAAGTAACTTATGTAATGTATCACTCTACTCCCTAATACTATCTCTCTGTTATTTCCATGCTTCCTTTTGCTTGTTTGGTCCACCAATTTGTGTTTAATCTTTTATAGTACCTTTATTCAATTTTATCTATTAAAATAATTGGTCTGGTTTCTCTTTTCCTGGCTGGACCTTGACTGAAACAATAAGAGAAGCAAGCTAGCACTACAACGACCTATAAATTTTTATGTAACAAAAGTGCAAAAGTGTAAAATCTGCTATGCCTGAGGCTGTGAAGAACCAGCCAGACTCATGCACTGATGGTGGTGTACAAAATGGTGCAACCCCTACTGAGGAGGCATTTGGCACTATCTAGAAGATTTATTTATGCATTTACCCTTTGATCCAAAAATTGTGCTTCTAGGGATTGCTCCCAAATTTACAGCGCCAAAACTATGAAATAATGTATACATATGGCAGCACATATTTATGGAAAAGACTCATTTCTCACCATAATTTATTTGGCTGCAATGTAAACTTATATTTGTTCAATAATAGGCTGGCTTTTTTCACGATGCCCTAATGACTTTTTGCTTGTGCTGTAGTTGGACTACACTTGTCATTTTCAGAGGTCAGCTTGCCTGGCTTCCTACAGGACCCAGAGTCAAGTTCAGTAGGTTTTCCTGAGGAGATTGAGTACCACCACCGATGCAGACCAGCACATTAAATCTGCAGGCTCTACTGGAAGCACTTCCAACCCAGTTAGTGCAATGGACAGGCAAAGGAAATAGTCCCATGAAGACATGGGCTTTTGACATTTTACATTACATAAAACTGTCACTAGATGGCAGCAAAGGAGGTATAATGGAAACCAGCCTGTACTGTAGTTTCTCCATATTCAACTTGGGAAGGTTGAGCACCCCTTATCTGAAATGCTTGGGACGGGAAGTGTTTTCGATTTGGGATTTTTTTCTGATTTTGGAATATTTGGATATACATAATGAGATATCTTGGGGATGGGACCCAAGTGTAAGCATGAAATTCATTTGTTTCATATATACCTTATACACATAGCCTAAAGGTAACATGAAATTCATTTATTTCATATATACCTTATATACATAGCCAAAAGGTAACATTTGTAATAATTGTGTGCATGAGACAAAGTTTTGACTACAACCATCACATGAGGTCAGATGTGGAATTTTGGCATCATATCAGCATTCAAAAATTTCAGATTTTGGATTTTCAGGTTAGGGATGTTCAACCTGTATCTTCCTTTGGAAATACCATACTCAAAATCTTGAAAAATTGAGACCACTCTTTACAATCCAATGAGATTCATAAAATGTCTTTGAAGATACAAGCATAATTTCAAAAGCTGAGCATATTTTAGTCAAATTACAAATGCCATTTCCATTTTTGCTTGTAACTTAGATATTAATGTACAAGGCACAGGAGAACAAGTCCCTTTCTTACCCTGGTATTAACAGAAAAAGGAAATGAATCATCTCAAGTGTTCACTAAGCAAATCATAATTATTTTCTAGGCTCCTCTCTTTTGCTCTCCTCTACAGTGAACTCCTTGAAAGATCTGTCTATATTTGTCTCCCCTGTTTCCTTACCTGGCATTCTCTCCTCAGTCCATTCTCATCGAGCTTTCAGCCACACTCTGCTCAAAAGCACTATCTCCAAGGATTCTTCATAAAAATGTGTGCAGAACAGTAGCACAGGCCTTTGAGAGGACAGCTATGATGAAAGGCCAGACCCCCGGGGAACAGAATGTAGAGACTGATGCAGGAACTTCAGAGTTGGGAGAACAGTTTGCTTTTCATAGTTTTAAGCTGTTTGAACTTATGTGCATGCATTATGTTAACAATTAAGATATAAGTGTAGAGTAAATTACATTCTCATAACAAAATAGGAGATTGGGAGCTGCCTAGGGAAACAGAGAAGGAGGTCCCAGAGCTATCCCTAGGTGCTTTGTTGCCTTCGCCTGGAGGTTAAAAAGTCCTCAGTGGCATTGCCTTTTGTAAATTTGCCATCTCCTCTGCTACTTATTCTTCTCATCCTTTTCCTGGTGCTTTTATGCTGTCCCATTTCCAAAAGGCTGAATTGAGTCACAGAGCTTACACAGATTAATGTCTTTGTGTTTAGCAGTTGAGTGCATCTGAGGTTGAGATGTTGAATCTAAGGGACAGTGTGATGTAAGAGAAAAATCTCTGATCTGGAGTGATTAGTTCTGAGTTCTAGATCCAGTTCTGCTGTGAGATATCCATGTGCCCAACTCATTTTTTCTCTCTGATCCTAAGACTTATCATCTATCAAAGGTAAGCCAAATTTGGCAATTAAGCTGATTGTTTCAGTTATGATTCTATGGTTGCAAGCTGCTAAGACTAAAGCAAAAGAAAGAGAAATAAAGAAAGATGATTGAAGAAAGAGTTGAACTACCAGGTCTTGGGAAGGATGGAAGCCAGGGTACTCCCAGGTATCTCAAGATAATGGGTGGGCTATTTAGGGATAATCATTAGAAGTTCTCAGCATTAGTCCCAAAACAATAAATGTTGGCATGGTTACAGAGAGATAGGAACACATGTACACTGCTGGTGAGACTGCAAACTAGTACAACCTCTGTGGAAAGCAATATGGAGATACCTCAAAGAAATACAAGTAGAACTACTATTTGATCCAGCAATGCCATTACTGGGTATCTACCTAAAAGAACAAAATACATTCTATAAAAAAGACATCTACACTCAAATATTTATAGCAGTACAATTCACAATTGGAAAGATGTGGAAACAACCCAAGTGCCCATCAATACATGAGTGGATTAATAAAATATGGTGTATGTATACCATGGAGTTCTACTCAGCCACAAAAAACAATGGTGATCTAGCACCTATTGTATTATCCTGGATACAGCTGGAACCCATTCTACTAAGTGAAGTATCACAAGAATGGAAAAACAAGCACCACATGTACTCATCATCAAATTGGTATTAACTGATCAACACTTAAGTGCACATATAATAATAACATTCGTTGGGTGTCAGGCAGGTGGGAGTAGGGAGGAGCGGATGTGTATTTTCACACCTAATGGGTGTGGTGTGCACCCTCTAGGGGATGGAAACACTTGAAGCTCTGAGTCGGGTGGGGCAAGGGCAATATATGTAACCTAAACATTTGTACCTCTGTAATATGCTGAAATTTTTTTAAAAATTAATAAAAAAGAAGTTCTCAGCACTAGCTACCACCTGCTGGATGACTGTGATGACAGGGCTATGTCCTGTCTTTGATGCCTGTGTTTTGCAAGGGGAAAGAGTAATGCTATTTTCAACAATAAAAAAAAAAAAGAAGAAAAGAAAAGAAGGAAGGGAGAGAGGAAAAAGAGAAAAGAAAGAAAATAGAAAAGATACGGAACTTACATTCCTAAAAATTATAAATTAGCTCTAGAGGTGATAGGGTTTGGATATTTGTCCCCTCCAAATTTCATGTTGAAATTTGGTCTCCAGTGTTGGAGGTGGGGCCAAGTGGGAGGTGTTTGGGTCACAGGGGTGGCTCCTACATGGCTTGGTGCACTCCCTGTGGTAGATCGAGCTCTCACTCTGTTAATTCACTTGAGATCTGGTTGTTTAAAAGCACACGGCACCCCTCCTCCCTCTCTTGTTCCTTCTCTCACCAGGAGACACCTGCTCCCCCTTCACCTTTCACCTTTATTGGAAGCTCCCTGAGGCCCTTGCCAGAAGAAGATGCCGTGCCATACTTCTTGTATAGTTGGCAGAACTGTGAGAACAAACCTCTATTCTTTAAATTACCCAGCCTCAAGTACAATATTTCCTTTATAACAAGACAAAACAGACTAACACAAGAGGTAATTTCCAAATTTCCAGATTAATGATCTAACAATATTTTAAGTAATGATAGCATTGCAGTGGACACATAACTTTCACATATGACTACCTTGAAAAGGACAAAGTTTGTCTGCATATATGAGAGTGTTTCGTATCCACTCTTACAAAAAATGCTGTAAAATTTTTGTGTTTGTTGAGTTAGGTCTTCTAAGAACTTCCAGTAAGTGAATCATATCTACTTAGAAGTAATAAAACAAAAACTACAGGCATACCTCAGAGATGCTGCAAGTTTGGTCCCAGACCACTACAATAAAGCCAATATTGCAATAAATTTAGCCTGACAAATTTTTCTGTGTCCCAGTGCATGTAATAGTTATGTAGCTCTGGTCTGGATGGTGCAAAGGCAACATATGTGACCGAAATGTTTGCACCCCATAATATTCTGAAACTTTAAGAAGTTATGTTTATGCTACACTGTGGTCTATAAAGCGTGCAATAGCATTATATCTAAAAAAAGCAAATGTGTGTACCTTAATTTAAAAATTCTTTATTGCTACAAATGGCTAAAGATTATCTGAGCCTTCAGTGAATTGTAATCTTCTGCTGGTAGAGGGTCTTGTCATGATGTTGATGGCTGTTGACCGATCAGGGTGGTGGCTGCTGAAGGTTGGGGTGGCTGTCGCAATTTCTTACAATAAGACAGTAATGAAGTTTGCTGCATCAATCGACCCTTTCATGAAATATTTGTCTGTAGCATGTGATGCTGTTTGATAGCATTTTATCCACAGAACTTCTTTCAAAATTGGAGTCAGCCTTCTCAAACCCTGCTGCTGCTCTATCAACTAAATTTACGTAGTATTCTATTTTTTCTTCCAAAATTTTTACGGAGGTACAAACGTTTAGGTTACATACATTGCATTTGCACAACCCGACTCAGAGCTACAAGCATGCCCATCCCAAACCATGTGCACCATGCCCACTAGATGTGAATATTCTAAATCCTTTGTTGCCATTTCAACAATGTTCACAGAATCTTCACCAGGAGTAGATTCCATCTCAAGGACTTGTGTTCTTTGCTCATCCATAAGAAGCAACTCCTCAAAACTGCTCAAGTTTTATCATGAGATTTTAACAATTCAGCTGCATCTTCAGGTCCATTTTTTTTTCCTTTGACAGTCTTGCTCTATTGCCCATGCTAGAGTGCAGTGGCATCATCAGAGCTCACAGCAACCTCAAACTCCCTGGCTTGACTAATCCTCCTGCCTCAGCCTCCTGAATAGCTGGGACTACAGGCACATGCTATGACAACTGGCTAATTTTTCTGTTTTTTGTAGAAATGGGGTCTCACTCTTGCTCTGGCTGGTCTCGAACTTCTGGCTTCAAGTAATCCTCCTGCCTTGGCCTCCCAAAGTGCTAGGATTACAGGTGTGAGCCACTGCGCTTGGCCTCAGGCTCCACTTCTAATTCTAGTTCTCTTGCTATTTCCACCACATCTGCAGTGATTTCCTCCACTGAAGCCTTGAACTCCTCAAAGTCATCCATGAAAGCTGGAATCAACTTCTTCCAAACTCCTGTTATTTTGACCTCCTTCCATGAATCACATTCTTAATGGCATCTAGAATGGTGAAGCCATCTAGAAGGTTTTCAATTTATTTTGCCCAGATCCATCAGAGGAATTGCTACCTGTGGCAGCTGTAGCCTTGTATTTCTTAAATTATAAGACTTGAAAATCAAAATTACTCCCTGCCCCATGGGCTGCTGAATGCTTGTGTTAGCAGGCATTATGAAAACATTAATCTCCTTATAAATCTCCATCAGAGCTTTTGGGTGACCAGGTGCATTGTCAATAAGTAATAACCCTTTCTTGCTCTAGTGCCCAAGCTGTAGTGCAATGGTGTCATCATAGCTTACTGTAATCTCAAACTCCTGGCCTCAAGAGATCCTTCCACCTCAGACTCCCAAAGTTCTGGGATTACAGACTTGAGCCACTGTGTCCAGACAGCAGTAATACTTTAAAAGGAAACTTTTTTCCGAGCAGTACATCTCAATGGCAGGCTTAAAATATTCAGTAAACCATACCGTAAATAGATGTGCTGTCATCCAGGCTTTGTTTTTCCATTTATAGAGCACAGAGTAGAATTAGCATAATTCATAAGGACCCTAGGATTTTGAAACTGGTGGATGAGCATTGGCTTCAACTTAAAGTTGCCTGCTGCATTAGCTGCTAACGAGAGTCAGCCTGTCCTTTGAAGCTTCGAAGCCAGGGATTGACTTCTCCACTCTAGCTATGAAAGTCCTAGATGGCATCTTCTTCCAGTAGAAGCCTATTTTATCTACTTTGAAAATCTGTTTAGTGTAGCCAGCGTCATCAATGATCTTACCCAGATCTTCTGTATAACCTGTTGGAGCTTCTACATCAGCCCTTGCTACTTCATCTTGTACTTTTATGTTATGGAAACAGCTTCTTTCCTTAAACCTCTGCCCATTTCAACTTTTCTTCTACAGATCCTCACTTCTCTCAACTGTCACAGACTAAAGAGAGTTTGGGCCTTGTTCTGGATTAAGTTTTGGTTTAGGGGAATGTTGTGGCTAGTTTGGTCTTCTGTCCAGACCTCTTAAACTTTCACCATGTCAGCAAGAAGGCTGTTTTGCTTTCTTATCATTCATGCATTCACTAGAGTAGCACTTTAATTTCCTTCAAGAAATTTTCCTTTGCATTAACAACTTGGCTAACTATTTTTTTAATTTATTTTTTTAATTTTAGCGTATTATGGGGGTACAAGTGTTAAGGTTACATATATTGCCCATGCCCCCCTCCCCCCTCGAGTAAGAGCTTCAAGCATGTCGATCCCCCAAACGTTGCACATCTTACTCATTGTGGTTGTATATACCCATCCCCTCCTCCCTCCTTCCCCCCTCCCGACACCCGATAAATGTTACTCCTATATGTCCACTTAGGTGTCGATCCATTAATACCAATTTGCTTGTGAGTACATATGGTGCTTGTTTTTCCATTCTTGAGATACTTCACCTAGTAGAATGTGTTCCAGCTGTATCCAGGAATATACAAGAGGTGCTATATCACCATTGTTTCTTAAAGCTGAGTAGTATTCCATGGTATACATATACCACATTTTATTAATCCACTCATGAATTGATGGGCACTTGGGTTGTTTCCACAGCTTTGCAATTGTGAATTGTGCTGCTATAAACATTTGAGTGCAGGTGTCTTTTTCATAAAGTGACTTTGATCTTTTGGGTAGATGCCCAGTAGTGGAATTGCTGGATCAAATGGTAGATCTACTCGTATCACTTTGAGGTATCTTCATATTGCTTTCCACAAAGGTTGAACTAGTTTGCAGTCCCACCAGCAGTGTAGGAGTGTTCCTTTCTCTCCGCATCCATGCCAGCATTTGTTGTTTGGGGACTTTTTGATAAAGGCCATACTCACTGGAGTTAAGTGATATCTCATTGTGGTTTTGATTTGCATTTCCCTGATGATTAGAGATGTTGAACATTTTTTTCATATGTTTGTTGGCCGTTATTCTGTCTTCTTTTGAGAAGTTTCTGTTCATGTCCTTTGTCCATTTTTTGATAGGGTTGTTTGATTTTTTCTGGCTGATTTTCCTGAGTTCTAAATAGATTCTAGTTATCAGCCCTTTATCAGATGTGTAGCTTGCAAAAATTTTCTCCCATTCTGTGGGTTGTCTGTTTGCCCTCTTGACAGTTTCTTTGGCTGTGCAGAAGCTTTTCAATTTCATTAGGTCCCATTTGTTTATTTTTGTTGCTGTTGTGATTGCCTTTGGGGTCTTCTTCATAAATT
Source organism: Mirza zaza (assembly GCA_008750895.1). Taxonomy (NCBI): domain Eukaryota; kingdom Metazoa; phylum Chordata; class Mammalia; order Primates; family Cheirogaleidae; genus Mirza; species Mirza zaza. Next base: position 133,115 of record VSMD01105769.1, read on the forward strand.
GTTTGCCTAGGCCAATGTCTAGAAGAGTGTTTCCAACATTTTCCTCTAGCATTCTAATAGTTTCACACCTAAGGTTCAAGTCTGCTACCCACCATGAGTTGATTTTTGTGATAGGTGAAAGGTATGGGTCTTATTTCAGTATTCTACATGTGACTATCCAGTTTTCCCAGCACCATTTATTGAATAAGGATTCTTTTTCCCAGTGTATGTTTTTGTCTGCTTTGTCGAAGATTAGTTGGCTATATGAGGATGGTTTTATATCTAGGTTCTCTGTTCTGTTCCACTGATCAATGTCCCTGTTCTTGTGCCAGTAAAAAGCTGTTTTAATGACTATAGCCTTGTAGTATAGTTTGAAGTCTGGTAAATTGATACCTCCTATTTTGTTTTTATTTTGGCTATTTTGACATAAGAAACCCAGCTTTTGGCTTATCTCAGCTTTAAACACACCTTCCTCACTAAGTTTAATCATTTCTAGCTTTTGATTTAAAGTGAATGATGTGGACTCTTCCTTGCACTTGAACACTCAGAGACCATTATGGGGTTATTAATTGGCCTAACTTCAATATTGTTGTGTCTCAGAGAATAGGGAGGCCACAGAAGAGGAAGAGAGATGGGAAATGGCTGGTCAGTGGAGCAGTTATACACATAACATTTAGCGGTTAAGTTCACCATCTTATTAGGCCCAGTTTGTGGTGGCCCCAAACAATTACAATAGTAACATCAACAAGATCACTGATCATAGATTGTCATACAGATATAATGAAAAATATTGAAATATTGTGAGAATTACCAAAACGTGACACAGCTCTTTTGGAAAAAATGGTGCCAACAGACTTGCTCTATGCAGGGTTGCCACAAAACTTCGATTTGTAAACAATACCATATCTGCAAAACATAAGAAAGTGAAGCACAATAAAATGAGGTATGCCTATATTGGTTTTTCTTAACTTCACTATTAATCTAGAAAAATTCCTCACAGGCAATTTCCCTTTGAAACATCTTAAGCTAGCTCAACTATTGGTTTTAAACTTTGTTCTTCGTGGCAGAATTATTGAGCCATATTTTCAAACTTTTCAGATTGTATATGTTTACCCTGACCACTTTATTTTGTTCTTTCTTCCCTGTTTACTTCAATAGAAAAGACATCTATGTACATTCTTATAGATATACATATATCTATAGAAATAAGCTTTCTAATGAACATATAATTAGGAGAAAAATGTCTTTACATTAATATTCTGGTATGTATAGGAATATACGTAAACTTCTTTTAATCCTATTATGTTCATCTTTTAAAAAATATTACAGCTACTCTTTTATTACATAATATCAACTCTTCTAATTATTTTATGAACTCATGACCTTTCACTGGCTTAAGTTGTTCTAAGTAAATATAATTATTATTCTGGTTTCTGTCCCTCACTAGTGGGAGGCCCTCCCCTCACATCCCCAAAGCATCCTCATTTCCTGTCGTTGTAAGCCCAGCCCCAGCATGGTTTTTCCTGTGCCAGGTACTCAGTTGTCTACCAACGAGTCCTGTTTCCTTGTTCTAGAAAATAATAGTGGGAATACAACTCTGCTTACTGTGGGTGGGCATGAGAGTTACAAACCTGGAAAATGGATGTCTTTTGAGGTTGTGTGTTTACACTACTGTGTTTCCCTGAAAATAAGACAGGGTCTTGTATTTATTTTTCCTCAAGAAGACACCCTAGGGCTTATTTTCAGGGGATGTATTTTTTTTTAAGTATGGTACAACAATCTATATTTATTCAAATACAGTTAAGTCGTCTTCTTCTGGAACATCATCATAGTAAAATGGCAGCCACAGCTTTTCTTCTTCTTCCTGGGGACACACAATACCTAAAGCGGAGTGTCTGGCTCCTCACTTCACTGAGGAGACTTTCCCCTCAAAGCCTCAGCTTGCAGCACGCACAGGATGGCCAGGACCTGACAGGGGGAGCCAACCTTGGTGGGGGGGGCGTGCCCGCACATTTCCGGTCACCTCTGGGATAGTAGCTGTCACCATGGGGCAGATGAGAAGGGCTGCTCGTCTTCTTTACTGCTCCGCGATGAAATACATGGGTTGTGCAGATATGCTGTGTAGCCATGCCCATCACTAGGTCTTATTTTCGGGATAGGGCTTATATTGTGCAAATGCTTAGAAATCCTGCTAGGGCTTGTTTTATGGGTAGGTCTTATTTTCCGGGAAACACAGTAGTTAGTCTTTTCCTTTTCAGTTTAAAAAGTTATGTACCCATGTCTCACTCAACATGTATTATGAGGTTTTATCTGCCTCCACAACTTTCTGCTGTGCAGACTCCAAGCTGTCACTCAGCTCTATCACGACTCTGGAAGGGCAGTCGGTGCTCCACTTTGTGTCTTTTAGTCAGCCAACACCAATAGGCCCTGTGCCAGCACCGCCAGTATGGGGCTCACTGGGCCACAGTCCCTGATAAAAGACCTCTCCCATAGTAGAGAGTCAGCCATGAAACAGTCTTGCCTAAGATGGGGATACGTACAGACTAGAGACCTGCACTGGCCCAGCAGGGCCTGAGGCTAGAGAGGACCACTTCTGGGTGGTTGGGTCAGGGAAGGGTTCGGCAGTACAGTGGGAGAGGAGGGAGGAGGAGGAGGAGGCATGTTGGTGTGGGAACACACATGCAAAGGCACAGACAGGGAGCACGGCTGTTCAGGGCCTATGTGTAGCCCAGTGTGGCTATTGCTCAGAGTGTGTGCTGGGGAGGGGAGGGGAGGATGTGGAGCAGGGAGGGCACAGATCATGGAGGGACTTGAGTAACCAACTAAGGAGTGTGGCCGTTGCTCCAGAAGGTAGTGCGGTATTGTTGGAGGGCTTCACGTGGAGGTACTGTAGGATCAGATTTGCATTCTCAATGGATTTTTCTGGCAGCCCTGTAGAAGAATGCCTCAAAGATACAGCCTATTTCACGTATTCTTTTCAATTTCCTCTCCATATCCACTCTCTGATGCTGAGGTTATGTTATTCTAAATGACACCACTTCACAATCATAAATTCTTTTATTCCCTTCCTGAGACTGAAGGGAAATTGACTGGCTTATGCCTTTCCTTTCTGGAACTGACCTCTTAAACCCCAAAGCCCCATAGCCAAGGCAAAGTGTAGGTAGTGGATTAGGACTTGCTTATCTTCTATCAACATTTATTATTTTGATAATTAATGAATGACTCATGTGGTTCCAGAAAAAAATTACAGTAGTTTTTAAAAATGTGCAACAGCAACAACCTCAGTCAGAATGGTCATGCTATATAGCAGCTGAGATGGTTAATTTTATTTGTCAACTTGACTGGGTTAAGGATATGCAGGTAGTTGGTAAAACATTATTCTTGGGTGTGTATATGAGTGTTTCTAGAAGAGGTTAATATTGGAATCCGTAGACAGATTAAAGAAGATCTGCCCTCTCCAACATGGGTGAGCATTGTCCAATCCCTTGAGGGCTGGGATTAAACAACAAGGCAGAGGAATGGTAAATTCACTCTTCTGCAGCTGAGACATCCATCTTCTCTTGCCCTTAGACATTGGTGCTCTCAGTTCTCATGCCTTTGGACTCTGAGACTTATGCCAGTGGCCTCCCAGTTCTCAGGTCTTGAACCTTGGACTGAGAGTTACACCATGGGCTTCCCTGGCTCTCAGGCCTTTGAACTCAGATTGAATTATACCACCTGCTTTCCCGGCTCTTGAGCTTGCAGATGGCAGACTGTGGGACTTCTTGGCCTTCACAATCATTATGGGAGCTAATGATCCCAATTATGGGAGCTAATTCCCATAGTAAATCCTTTTTTATATATCTATTTAAGATATAGATCTCAATGGTTTGAGAGCCCTGACTAATACAGCAGTCTCTAATAGAGCTGCTTTCAATGGCCTGCTGAAATTTTCATGAACACACAGGTGAGAACACATACCTAGGATCTCGTTCAAACCTCAGAATGATAGACAACCTTTTAGCAAATAAACATGGATTAAAGAATACATCCCAGAATTTGTTATATAGAAGGCTCAGGCTTTAACTAATTGAATAAAAACCACATAAAAAGAGACGAAAGACACTTGTTATGTTCTGTATTAGTTTTCTAGGGCTGCTATAGCAAAGTAACACAAACTGGGTGGCTTTCAATAACAGAGATTTGCTATCTTACAGTTTTGGGAGTTAGGAGTCTGAAGTGAAGATATAGACGGAGTCATGCTCTTCCTGAGGGCAGTAGGGGAGAGTCTGGTCCATGCCTCCCTCTTAGGCTTTGATACCACTGGCAATCTTTAACACTCATTCGCTTATGACACATCACTCCCAAGTCTGCCTCCGTCCTCACATGGCCTTCTCCCTGTGTATCTCAGTGTCTGTGTCTGCTCTCCTTAGAGGGACACCAATCATGATGGAGTGAGGGCCCACCTTACTCCACTATGACCTCCTTTTAACTAATTAAATTTGCAATGACCTTATAATTTCTAAGGTCATATTCTGAAATTCAGAAAGGACATGAATTTTGGGGCGATATTATCTAACCTGTACAGGTTCTATCTCTTGGCGTATACCTGTAACTCTAGATCAGTGAAGAAACCAGGAACATAGGCTAAGTGGCTTAACATCAGAAGTCTGGGTAGGCTCCACTGGGTTTTCTGCTTAGAGTCTCACAAGATCAAGGTGTCATCCAGGCTAGGCTCTTATCTGGAGACTCTGCATAAGAATATGCTTTTAAGTCGTTTAGCCCTGCTGGAAAATACTGCAGAATAATGGAAAGGGAATACTATTCTGTAATTTCAAAAGGAAACATACACTTATCTTGGCTGAGGATACTACCAAAAGCAGAGCCTAAGCAAGAATGTGTATATAGGTAATTTATTTGGAAGGAGATCTTAGAGTGGAAGGGAGGCCCCTGGGAAGGTGATAGAGGGAAGAAAGGCAAAGAGCAACTAGAACTTAATCTTATCAGGACAGTCCAAGGACCCTATGGAGTGTCTCTCCCAGTTGTCTATCCAGGGACTGAGAAGGAGATGTCTTAATCCACTGGCTCTGATAGTGCCCTGCTGCCCAGGGCACTAGGTCCCCACAGACACTTCTAGACTGTGATGGTTCTTATGTGCTTGACAGTTGGCTGCAGTCTATGATGACAGGAACACCCCAAAACAGAAAGTGAAGGACGTTCAGGGCATGTTTGGGGCAAGATGTTCTCGGTGTGAGTTGAGTCAAAGCACACACTGGGTTATTTGCCTCCATCACAGCTGTAATCAGAAGGGTGGCTGAGAGGATGGGAGTTAAGCACCAGATCTCATTCAATGCTTCTAAAATTATCTAATCTACTGACATTCAGGGGAATGCTTTACACTCTACAAATAGGAGAGAAGCCCAAGTTCAAAATGCAAAATCAAAATAAGAAAATTAAATAGGAGGATTAGGAAATATTTCAAGAAATCTAAGATTGAAATCCAGGCAATTGAGATCCACACTAAAGGCAGAAGAGACCAATACAGATATTTTAGACAACAGAGTGATGTAAAAAAAAGCTCAAGAAACACATCCAGAGAATAGAAAAGAAGAGCAAAGAAATGCAAATGGGAATGAATATGGTGGATGGAGTTCCAACTCGTGAGTCTCTGGTTACTGTTATATGATGGGTACTGCACTGGGCATATTGCAATCCAGAGGAAGGAGCATCCCAAACGATGGTGACCAGGAGTTTTCTGAATTCAGAGGCCGTATGAGTTATCTTGTTTGCACAACAAATCGCTACAAACTTAGCCACTTAGAACAACACACATTTTCTGCCTCACTGTTTCTATGGGTTTCAGGCACAGCTTGTCAAGGCACCTGCGTCACGCTCTCCCCACAGGCCGCAATCGAGATGTGGAAAACAGTGTGGAGGTTTCTCAAAAAACAAAAACAAAAACAAAAAACACTAAAACTGCCATATGATCCAGAGGAAAGGAAATCAGTATATCAAAGGGATACCTGCACTCCTATGTTTACTGCAGCACTACTCGTAATAGCAAAGTTATGGAATCAAACTTAATGTCCATCAGCAGATGAATGGATGGAGAAAATGTGGTATATATACACAATGGAACACCACTATGCCATTAAAAATGAAATCCTGTCATTTGTGACAATGAATGGATAGAAGCAAAATAAGTCAGGCACGGAGAGATAAATAGCATATTCTCACTCAGATGTGGGAGCTAAAAAAAATTAAAAAATAGAATCTACTTCTACTCTCATAGAAGTAGAGAGTAGAATTGTTGGTTTTAGAGGCTGGGAATAGTGGAGGTGGGATGAGGAGAAAAGAGATAGAAAATTACAGCTAGATAGAAGGAATGAGTTCTTGTGTTCTGTAGCACCAGGGTGAATATGGCTAACTATAATTCATTGTATACTTTTAGAAAGCTAGAAGAGAGTATTTTGAGTAGTCCCAACACAAAGAAATGATAAATGTTTGAGGAAATGGACATGCAAATTGCCCTGATGTCATCATCATATACATATTAGAATATCACTCTGTATCCCATAAATATGTACAATTATATGTCAACTAAAAATAAAAGGGAAAAAATGGAAATGGGGAGATGTTGGCTGAGACTGCAATTTCATCTCAATTCTTGACTGGGAAGGGATCCACCTCTAAAATTATGTGGTTATTAGCAGATTTATGTTTATTGTGCAGTGAGGGACCAGGGCTTAGTTTCTTGCTGGCTGATGGCCAGCAGCTCCCTTCGGTTCCTTGGTATGGGATCTCTTTTATTTTAATTTTAAATTACTGTGAGTACATAAAAGCTTTATATTTTTATAGGGTACATGTGATGTTTTGTTACAGGCATACAATGTGAATTAATTCAATCAGGGAAATTGGGGTATCTATCATCTCAGGCATTTAACATTTCTTTGTGTTAGAAACATTCTGATTCCACTCTTTTGGTTATTTCAATATATACCCTAACTTATTGTGTTTTTTAAATTTATTTTCTTCTTTAAATTTTTTTCATTTCAGTGTGTTACAGGGGTACAAATGTTCAGGGAACATATATTGCCTTTGTCCTGCCCGAGTCAGCGCTTCGAGTGTGTGCATGCCCCAGACAGTGCGCACCGCACACATTAGGCATGAAAATACCCATCTGCCCTCCCTCCTCTCACTTGCCTGACAACCAATCAACGTTGCTACTATATCTGCACATAAGTGTTGATCAGTTAATACCAATTTGCTGGTGAGTACATGTGGTGCTTGTTTTTCCATTCTTGGGATACTTCATTTAATACAATGGGCTCCAGCTCTATCCAGGATAATACCAGAGGTGCTAGATTACCATTGTTTTTATGGCTGAGTATAAGTCCATGGTATACATAAACCATATTTTATTAATCCACTCATGAATTGATCGGCACTTGGGTTGTTTCCACATCTTTGCAATTGTGAAGTGCACTGCTATAAACATTCAAAAGCAGATGTATTTTTTTATAAAATGTCTTTTTTTCTTTAGATAGATGCCCAGTAGTGGGATTGCTGGATCAAATGGTAGATCTACTTGTATCACTTTGAGGTATCTCCATATTGCTTTCCACAGAGGTTGAACTAGTTTGTAGTCCCACCAGCAGTGTAGGAGTGTTCCTCTCTCTCTGCATCCACACTGACATTTATTGTTTCAGGACTTTTTGATAAAGGCCATTCTCACTGGAGTAAAGTGATATTTCATTGTGGTTTTGGTTTTCATTTCCCTGATGATGTTGAGCATTTTTTCATATGTTTCTTGGTCATTAGTCTATCTTCTTTTGAAAAATTTCTGTTCATGTCTTTTGCCCACTTTTTAATGGGATTGTTTGATTTTTTTCTTGCTAATTTTCCTTACCTCTCTATAGATTCCAGTTATCAGCCCTTTATTGAATGTGTAGCCTGTGAACATTTTCTCCGATTCTGTAGGCTGTCTGTTTGCCCCCATGATAGTTTCCTTGGCTGTGCAGAAGCTTTTTAATTTGATCAGATCACATTTACTTATTTTTTCTTGTTGCTGTAATTGCCTTTGGGGTCTTCTTTATAAATTATTTGCCTAGGCCAATGTCTGTAAGAGTTTTTCCAACATTTTCTTCTAGAATTGTTATAGTTTAACATCTTAGGTTTAAATCTTTATCCATTGTGAGTTGATTTTTGTGAGAGGTGAAAGGTGTGGCTCCTGTTTCAGTTTTCTATATGTGGCTATCAAATTTTCCCAGCATCATTAATTGAATAAGGACTCTTTTCCCCAGTTTATGTCTTCTTTGCCAAAGATGAGACGGCTATATGAGGATGGTTTTATATCTGGATTCTCAGGCCTGTTCCATGAGTCTATGTCTCTATTCATGTGCCAGTACCATGTTGTTTTAGTTGCTAAAGCCTTAGAGTATAGCTTGAAGTCTGGAAAATTCATGCTTATCAATTTTTTATCTTTGCTTAAGATTGCTTTTGCTATACAGGGTCTTCTCTGGTTCCATATGAATCATAGAATTATTTTTTCTAGATCTGCAAAAAATGATGTTGATATTTTAATGGGATGGCATTGAACCTGTAGATCACTTTGGGTAGTATAGACACTTTAACAATGTTGATTATTCTGACCCATGAGCATGGTATAGTTTTCCACCTGTTTATTTCCTCTGCTATTTCCTTCCTCAGTGTTTAGTAGTTCTCCCTGTGGAGGTCTTTCACCTCTTTGGGTAAATATAATTCTAGGTGTTTTATTTTCTTTGTTGCTACTATGAAGGGTACTGAGTCTTAGATTTGGTTCTAAATTTGACTGTTGTTGGCATATATGAACGATACTGATTTCTGTACATTGATTTTTTTAACCTTAGACTTTGCTGAAATTGTTTATCAATTCCAGTAGTCTCATGGCAGAATATTTGGAGTTTTCTAGATATGAGATCATATCATCAGCAAAGAGCAATAGTTTGACCTCTTCTGCTGCCATTTGATTTCTCTTGATTTCCTTCTCTTGTCTGATTGCTCCAGCTAGGACATCCAGAATGATGTTGAATAGAAGTGGTGATAGAGGACAACTTTGTCTGGTTCCAGTTCTAAACAAGAATGTTTTCAATTTTTTCCCATTTAGTATGATGTTGGCTATGGATTTGTCTTATACTGCTTTTATCATTTTTAAGTAAGTGCCATCTATGCCTATTTTGTTAAGCGTCCTCATCATAAAATGGTGCTGGATTTTGTCAAATGCTTTCTCTGCATATATTGAGAGGATCATATGGCCTTGGTTTTTACTTCTTTTTATGCAGTGAATTACATTTATAGATCTGCATATGTTGGACCAACCCTACATCTCTGAGATGAAACTCACTTGGTCGTGATTCTTTTGATAAGCACCTGAATTTAATTTGCCAAGATTTTTTTTGAGAATTTTTGCATCTATTCATAAGGTATATTGGTCTGTAGTTTTCCTTTATTTGCATCCTTTCCTGGTTTTGGTATCAGGGTGATGTTGGCTTCATAAAACATGTTGGGGATGATTCCTTCCTTATCAATGTTGTGGAATAATTTCTACAGGATAGGGACCAGTTCTTCTTTATAGGTCTTGTAAAATTTGGGTGTGAAACCATCTGGTCCAGGACTTTTCTTTTTAGGAATGTTTTTATTGCTGTTTCAATTTCAGTACATGATATTAATCTGTTCAAGAATTCTATTCTTCCTGATTGAGCCTAGGGAGGCTGTGTGTTTCTAATTCCTCCACATTTTCAAAAGTTTATGTGCATAGATATTTTTCTTGTATTCATAGATAATATTTTGTATTCCTGTCGTATCAGTTGTGATTTTTCCTTTTTCATTCCTGATTGAGCTTATTATAGTTCTTTATCTTCTGCTTCTGTTTAATCTAGCAAGAGGAGTATCAATTTTGTTTATTTTTTCAAAGAACCAACCTTTTATTTTATTAATCTTCTGTATAGTTTTGTTTTTGTTGTTATCAATTTCATTCATTCTACTCTGATTTTGTTATTTCTTTTCTTCTGTTGGGTTTAGGGCTGGATTGCTTATTGTTTTCCAGTTCTTTGATATAATTCATTAAATTGTTGATTTGTGATCTTTCCTTCTTTTAGATGTAGGCATTTATGGATATAAATTTTCCTCTTAAGACTGCTTTAGCTATGTCCCACAGATTTTGATAACTTATGTCTCCATCATTTAGTTCAAAGAATCTTTTGGATTCCATCTTAATTTTCTCCTTAACCCTATAAATGTTCAGCAGAAGGTTGTTTAGTTTCCAAGTCTTTCTGTAGAGGTTAGAGTTTCTGTTGGAGTTGATCTCTAATTTTATTCTACTGTGGTCTGAGAAGATGCATGGTATAATTCCTATTTTTTAAAATTTGTTGAGACATGTTTTCTGGGCTAGGATATGTCTATCATGGAGAATCTCCCATGAGCTGATGAGAAAAACGTATATTCAGTGATACTTGGGTAGAATGTTCAGTAAATGTCAGTCAGGACCATTTGTTCTAGAGTTTTGTTTAAGTCCATTGTTTCTTTGTTTACTGTTGGTTTTGAGGATATGTCCTGCTCTGTCACAGGGGCATCAAAGTCCCCAGCTATTATCATGCTACTGTTTATCATTTTGTTTAGATCAAGAAGGATTTGCTTTCTGAATCTGAGTGCACCTGAGTTAGATGCATAAATATTTAGAATTGTTACATTTTCTTGTTTTATTGTTTCCTTTACCATTATATAGTGACCATCTTTGTCTTTTATTACTTTTGTTAATTTGAAGACTAAGTTATTATAACTGCTATGCCAGCTTTCCTTTGCCTTCCATTTGCATGGAATATTGTGTTCTATCCCTTCACCTTGAGTCTGAATGCATCCTTGTGGGTTAGATGTATTTCCTGAAGATAGCAGACACTTGGCTTATGTACATTTCACATGTGGAGAGTCTATATCTCTTTAGTGGGCATTTCAAGCCATTCACATTTATTGAAAGAATTGATAAGTGGGGGCAGGTTTCTTTTCATCCTGTTGAGTTGAGCTTTGTTGCTTTGTTTTCTTTCTTGGTGCATTATGGTACCTGGCCTTTTTCCTTTAGCTTTTGGATGATTTTTCACTGTTGAGTGTCTATTTTGCTGATCCATGTGTAATTCTGTTCTGAGTACTTCCTGGAGGGCATGTATTGTCTTGAGGAATTTTCTCAATCTTTGCTTGTCTGAGAAGGTCTTTATTTCTCCTTTGTATAAGAAACTTAGTTTTGCAGGATACAAAATTATAGACGGGGCATTATTCTGTTTGAGAAGACTGAGAATGGGGTCCTAGTCTCTTCTGGCTTTTAAGGTCTCAGTTGACAAGTCTACAGTTAGTCTGATGTGTTTTCTTTTATAGGTTATCTGCTACTTTCACCTGACAGCTCATAGGAGGGCCTCTTCCATGTTTATTTTGGCCAATCTGATGACTATGTGTCATCGTGTCTTCCTGTTTGCAATGAATCTCCCAGGAGACCTTTGAGTTTCTTGTACCTGGATATCTAGATTTCTAGCAAAGCCAGGGAAATTTTCCTCTATTATTCCCTCAAATACATTAACCAACCCTTGTGGATTTCCTTCTTTACCCTCAGAGATGTCTATGATTTTTATGGTTAGCCTCTTCACAGAATCACACATTTCTTGAAGACTTTGCTCTTTTCTCTTACTTCTCTGCTCTGTGACTGATTTGTTAAATTGAAAGGTGTTATCTTCAATCCCTGAGATTCTTTCTTCTGTTCGATCTACCCTATTCTTGAGACTTTCCTCTGTGTGTTGTAATTCCTTGAATAAATTCTTCATTTCCAGAAGTTCTGTTTGATTTTTCTTTAATATTTCAATTTCTTTAGTGAATTTTACTTCTATGTCCTGGATTTTTTTCTTTGGTGGTTTCTTTGTGTTGTGTATCCATTTTCTCTTGTATATCATAGAGTTTTCTAACAATTCATGCGCAAAATACTTCTTCATTTCAGTACTACGAATTTGGTTGGTATACATTGTTAGAGAGCTGGTATTCCTCTACGGGGGTGTCCTTTTGGTTTGAGTCTTCAAAGTTTCAGAATTCGTTCACTGATTCCCTCCCATCTGAAGCAGCTGTTGCTTCTTACCTTTTCATTTTCATTTTAGATAATGACACACCTAGTTTAGTCTCTAAGCCAGTAAATGGTGTTTGTGGGTGAGATTTGAGCACATCTTATGTGATGAGTCAATAAATGAAGTAAAAGAACCTGCAAATTGACCTCCCTGTCAGTAGGTGTCACTTGCCATTACAGGAGAAACCTGTAATGTTGTTTTTGGTCCTGTAACAAGCTCTTGTTCCTCAGGAGAAGCACTATAATTCTTCAGGTGGTGGGTGGGGCCCTGGGCCTTCCCAGGTATGTCCTTATTCTCCACCTCAGCAGGGGCAGGTAGGGGAGTGAGGGTGGGCGGGGCTGGGATGGGTGGGATTTCCCTCAAGCTCGCAAATGTTGTTAGAGTACAAAGGTCCTTTCCCTGCCTCTGGGAAAAGCTTCCAGGGAGGGACTGAAATGGCCCCACTCAACCATTAAGTATGCATGTGGAGGTGGGCTGTCTGATACCAGCAGTCTGGAGCAGTACTTGCTCCTTTTCACCCTCCCTTATTCCACAGTTTCTCTCAGGCTTCTGGTGGCAGACAGAACCTCAAGGCAGCAGAGCTTCTCAATGACTGTTATGTGGGCCCGGGAGGTTCCCTGCCCAGGACCACGGCTTTGCTGGGCATGCTGCTTTCTCATGGGAGGAGGGTTACCCTTCCAAGAAGCTGCAGCTGGACCTACTCTGATCTGTCCCTGAAGGCACACACACCTCAGTAGACTAGTTCACAAATACCCCTTCTATGCCCCTGGACAATGCAATTGAGATCTGGGTGTATGGGATCTGGCCTTCAGGCCTGTCCCCAGGGCCTTGGAGATCAATCCTTGACCCTTCCAGGGAGAATAATGGTCCCAAGTCACCCATGGGGTACACAACTGGATCAATATCTCTCCATCTCGGGGTTTGCCCAACTCTGCTGAAGTCACCAGGCAAGCAGCACCAAGGAAGGCAGGCAGGTAGGGAGCTCACTGTCCATATAAGACTCAGTTCACTGTGGAGCCCCAAAAGGAAAGGTCCCATTCTCTGGATGCCTCTGGGTGGTGGCTAAATTGTCTGTCTCGGCAGCCATGGTAGGAGGAGGGAAGGGGATAATGAAGCAATATGGTGCTTGCTGCTCAACTAGAATCTGTGGGGCAACAGGCATCCAAGGGAGCTGGCAGCCCAGTGCCCTGTCTGTAAGAGGCTCTCTAGTCACAGGCAGGAACAGTCTCTGGGTTGGTGTCAGCAGGTCTCTCCAGCAGCTTTGGAGCCCACCAGCAGTCTGAGATGTAAGAGAGGGGAAATTTAACTGCTCCACCTACCCTAGTCAATGGTCTCCAAGCCTCTTGGGGCTTATGCCCTTCCAGTGCATTTCTTCTTCTAGTTCTGCTCTGCAACCTCTTCCCATGGAGTTTCCTATAGGTTTAGGCACACTTCCTTTTGACCCTCATCTAATCTATATTTGTCTGCCTGTTTGTTTTTTTCTCGTTCATCTAAAATCTTTTTTTCTTTCAGAGACACTCTAGCTGGAGGTGTTTCTAGTCCACCATCTTGCCTCTCTCTTCCACTTATTGATTATAATCATTTTGTGGGGCTATCAAATATTGTTCATTACATCTAACTGCATTTTTGCACCCATTCACCATCCCCACTTTGTTTTCCCTCCCCCCTCCCCCCCACTGTCTTTCCCAGCTTCTGGTAAACATCAGTCTAAACCCTGTCTCCATGAGATCAATTATTTTTAATATTTAGCTCCCATATATGAGTGACAATATGTGAGATTTGCCTTTCTCTGTTTGGCTTATTTCACTTAACATAACATTCTCTACTTCCATCCATATTGTTGCAAATGGAAGGATTTAATTCTTTTTTGTGACTATATAATATTTTATTGTGTATATGCACTGCAATTTCTTTCTTTCTTTCTTTTTTTCCACAGCATATAAATAACTCTTTTTTTTTCTTTCGGCATATTATGGGGGTACAGATTTTAAGGTTTCAACAAATCCCTTTCCCCTGCTCCCCCACAAGTATGAGTTTCCAGCATGACCATACCCCAGATGGTGCATATCTCACTCACTATGTATGTATATACCCACCACTCCCCCCTCCCACCTGCCCTATACCCTATTACTGTAGTACTTATGTGTCCACTTAGGTGCTGCTCAGTTAATACCAGTTTCCTGGTGAGTATATGTGGTGTTTGTTTTTCCATTCTTGGGATACTTCACTTAGTAGTATGGGTTCCAGCTCTAACGAGGAAAATATAAGATGTGCTATATCACCGTTGTTTCTTAGAGCTGAATAGTACTCCATGGTATACATATACCACATTTTATTAATCCATTCTTGGATTGATGGGCACTTGGGCTATTTCCAAAGCTTTGCAATTATGAATTGTGCTGCTATAAACATTCGAGTGCAGGTGTCTTTTTTGTAGAGAGTCATTGGATCTTTTGGGTAGATGTCCAGTAATGGGATTGCTGGATCAAATGGTGATTCACTTGTATCGCTTTAAGGTATCTCCATATTGCTTTCCACAGAAGTTGAACTAGTTTGCAATCCCACCAGCAGTGTAGCAGTGTTCCTCTCTCTCTGCATCCACACCAACATTTATTGTTTGGAGACTTTTTGATAAAGGCCATTCTCACTGGAGTTGTGATATCTCATTGTGGTTTTGATTTACATTTCCCTGATGATTAGAGATAGTGAGCATTTTTTCATATGTTTGTTGGCCATTCTTCTGTCTTCTTTAGAAAATTTTCTGTTCAAGTCCTTTGCCCACTTTTTAATAGGGTTATTTGATTTTTTTCTTGCTTGTTTTCATGTGTTCTAAGTATATTCTAGTTATCAGCCCCTTATCAGATGCGCAGGATGCAAAAATTTTCTCCCATTCTGTAGGTTGTCTGTTTACTTTCATGGCTGTTTCTTTGGCTGTGCAGAAGCTTTTTAGTTTGATCATGTCCCATTTATTTATTTTTGTTGCTGCTGTGATTGCCTTTGGGGACTTCTTCATAAACTCTTTGCCTTGGCTGATGTCTAGGAGAGTGTTTCCAACATTTTCCTCTAGAATTCTAATAGTTTCATACCTTAGGTTTAAGTCTGTTATCCAGCGTGAGTTGATTTTTGTGAGAGGTGAAAGGTGTGGGTCCTGCTTTAGCCTTCTACAAGTGGCTATCCAGTTTTCCCAGCACCATTTATTGAAAAGGGATTCTTTTCCCAGCATATGTTTTTGTCTGCTTTGTCAAAGATTAGATGGCTATAGGAGGATGGTTTTATATCAGGATTCTCAGATCTGTTCCACTGGTCAATATTCCCATTTTTCTGCCAATACCAAATTGATTTAATTACTACAGCTTTGTAGTATAGTTTGACATCTGGCATATTAATACCTCCCATTTTGATTTTGTCGCCTAGAATTGCTTTTGATATTTGTGGTCTTCTTTGGTTCCATATGAAGAGTAAAATTATTTTTTCTGTATCTGTGAATAATGATGATGGGATTTTAATAGGTATTGCATTGAATATGTAGATCGGTTTGGGTAGTATAGACATTTTAATGATGTTGAGTCTGCCGATCCACTAGCATGGTATGGATTTCCATCTGTTTACATCCTCTGCTATTTCCTTCCTCAGTGTTTCATAGTTCTCCTTGTAGAGGCCTTTTACCTCCTTGGTTAAGTATATTACTAGGTACTTTAATTTCTTTGTTGCTATTGTGAAGGGAATTGAGTCTTTGATTTGGTTCTCACTTTTACTGTTGTTGGTGTATATGAATGCCTCTGATTTCTGTGTATTGATTATGTTTCCTGAGACTTTACTAAATTCATTTATCAGTTCCAGGAGTTACTTGGTTGAATCTTTGGGATTTTCTAAATATAATATCATATAATCAGCAAACAGTGAAAGTTTGATCTCTTCTGCCCCTATTCAGATACGTTTAATTCCACTTTCCTATCTGATTGCTGTAGCCAGGACTTCCAGCACTATGTTGAATAGAAGTGGAGATAGTGGGCAGCCTTGTGTGGTTCCAGTTCTAAGTGGGAATGCTTTCAATTTTTCCCCATTCAATAGGATGTTGGCTATGGGTCTGTGATATATTGCTTGTATCATTTTTAGGTATGTCCCTTTTATACCTATTTTATTAAGTGTTCGTATCATGAAAGGGTGATGAATTTTGTCAAAGCTTTTTCTGCATCTATTGATGGAATCATGTGGTCTTTGTTTTTGCTTCTGTTTATGTTGTGAATTGCATTTGTAAATTTATGTATGTTGAGCCATCCCTGCATCCCTGGGATGAAGCCCACTTGGTTTTGATGGATTATCTTTTTGATAAGCGTCTGGATTCGGTTAGCTAAGATTTTGTTGAAAATTTTGCATCTATATTCATTAGGGATATTGGTCTGTATTTTTCTTTTTTTGTTGCATCCTTTCCTGGTTTTGGTATCAGAGTAATATTCGCTTCATGTTGTGGAATAGTTTCTGCAAGATAGGTACTAGTTCTTCTTTGTAAGTGTGGTACAATTCGGGAGTGAAACCATCTGGTCCAGGACTTTTCTTTTTAGGGAGATTTTTAATTGCTGTTTCTATTTCAGCTGTTGAGATTGATCTGTTCAGGAAATCTATTTCTTCCTGGTTGAGCCTAGGGAGGCTGTGTGTTTCTAGAAATTTGTCCATTTCCTCCACATTTTCCAGTTTTTGTGCATAAATATTTTTGTAGTATTCATAAATTATATCTTGTATCTCCTTGGGATCAGTTATGATATCTCCTTTTTTGTTCCTGATGGAGCTTATTAGAGATTTCTCTTCTCTGCTTTTCATTAGCTTAGCCAATGGCGTGTCAATTTTGTTTATTTTTTCATAGAACCAACTTTTTGTTTTATTAATTTCCTGAATAGCTTCCCTGTTTTCAATTTCATTTAGTTCTGATTTGATTTTGTTGATTTCACTTCTTCTGCTGGGTTTGGGGTTGGTCTGTTCTTCTTTTTCCAGGTCTTTGAGTCGTTTCGTTAGATTGTCTATTTGTGATCTTTTTGACTTTTGGTTATAGGCATTTATGGAGATAAACTTTCATCTCAGAACTGCTTTAGCTGTGTCCCAGAGGATTTGATAACTTGTCTCTCCATTGTCATTTTCTTCATAGAATTTTTTTATTTCCATCTTGATTTCTTCGTTTATGAAGTAATCATTTAGTAGGAGGTTGTTTAATTTCCACGTTTTTGTGTAGAAATGTGAATTTCAGTTATGGTTGATTTCTACTTTTATTCCACTGTGATCTGAGAAGGTACATGGTACAATTTCTATTTTTTTAAATTTCTTGAGATTTACTTTGTGTCCTAGGTTATGGTCAATCTTAGAGAATGTCCTGTGAGCTGATGAGAAGAATGTATATTCAGTGGATTTTGGGTAGAATATCCTGTAAATGTCAGTCAGACACAGTTGTTCTAGAGCTTTGTTTAAGTCAATTATTTCTTTATTGATTTTCTGTTTGGAGGATCTCTCTTGTGCCGTCTGTGGGGTGTTGAAATCTCTGGTGATTATGGAGTTGCTGTTAATCAATTTGCTTAGATTCAGTAAGGTTTGCTTTATGAATCTGGGTGCACCGAAGTTGGGTGCATATATATTTAAAATTGTTATCTCTTCTTGTTGAACTGTGCCCTTCACCATTATATAATGACCCTCTTTGTCTTTCACTACTTTTGTTGGTTTAAAAACTAAATCGTCTGAAATTAGAACTGCCACGCCAGCCTTCTTTTGGCTTCCACTTGCTTGGAATACTGATCTCCACCCTTTTACTTTTGGTCTATATGCATCCTTGCAGGTTAGACGTGTTTCCTGAAGACAGCATATACTTGGCTTGTATTTTCTTATCCATTCAGCCAGCCTATGTCTCTTGAGTGGAGAGTTTAAGCCATTCACATTTATTGAGAGAACTGATAGGTGAGGTAGATTACTGTTCATTCTATTGGGTTGGATGTTGTTGCTTTGATTTCTCTCTTGAGCCATTGTAATATCTGGCCTTTAATCTTTGGGTTTTGGTTGTTTTTATATTCATGAGTTTTTATTATGGTGTTCCGTGTGTAACACTGTTTTGAGTACTTCTTGTAGGGCTGGCCTTGTCTTGGTGAATTCTCTGAGACTTTGCTTATCTGAGAATATCTTTATTTCTCCTTCACATATGAAACTTAGTTTTTCAGGGAATAAGATTCTAGGCTGGGCATTGTTCTGTTTCAGAAGAGTGAGGATGGGGCCCCAGTCTCTCCTTGCTTGTAAAGTCTCATTAGAGAAATCTGGTGTTATTCGAATTGGTTTTCCCTTGTATGTTACTTGCTTCTTTCATCTTACAGCTCTTAGAAGGGTCTCTTTAGTTGATATTTTGGTCAATCTGATGGCTGCATGTCGTGACATCTTCCTGTTTACATTGAATCTCCCAGAGGTCCTCTGAGCTTCTTGAACTTGTATATCGAGATTTTTAGCCAGGCCTGGGAAATTTTCCTCTATTATATCTTCAAATAGCTTGTCCAACCCTTGAGTATTGTCTTCTTCCCCTTCTGGTAGCCCTATGACCCTCACATTAGGTTTCTTCACATAATCCCACATCTCTTGTAGGCTTTGCTCTTTTCTCTTGTTTCTCTGCTCTATCTCTGTGACTGATTTATTTAATTGGAGGATGTTATCTTCAATCTCTGAGATTCTTTCTTCTTTTTAATCTACCCTGTTCTTGAGACTTTCCACTGTATTTTGTAGTTCTCTAAATTGATTCTTCATTTCTAGGAGTTCAGTTAAACTTTTCTTCATCGTGTCGATTTCTTTAGTGAACTTTTGTTCCAGGTCCTGGAGGCTTTTTGTGGTTTCTTTGTGTTGGTTATTGAGTTGTTCTTTCAGGTCGTTGAATTTTCTTATGATCCACATTGGAGATTCCTCTTCTGTCATTTTGGTTGCCTGATTTTGGTTGGTGTCTGTTTCTAGGGGGCTGGTGCTCCTCTTTGGGAGTGGGTTTTCCATTTGGTTCTTTATATATCCAGAGTTCCTTCACTGATTTCTTACCATGTTAATCAGTTGTTGTTTCTTTCCTTTAGGTTTTTGTTTAGGTATTCACTCGCCTTGTTTAGTTTCTGATCCGGGAGGTGGTGTCTGTCGGTGAGATTCAACCACTACCTGTATAATGAGTCATTAGGTGCCATTAAAAGGGTGTGCAGGATGTCCTCCCTGTCAGTAGGTGGCGCTTGCTTGGAGGAACAGGCTACGCTGTTGTTTTCATGTCCTGTTATCCGCTCTTGTTCCTGTAGAGAGGCACTCTAGTGCCTCAGGTGGTCGGTGGGGTCCTGGGACTTCCAGGTGTGTCCTTTTCTCCCCATCAGTGAGGACTGGTCTGGGAGAGAATCTGGACAGATCTGGGTTGGGTAAACCTGCCCTCAGGCACCACCAGTGTCGTTAGCAGGGGTCAAAGTTCTGTTCTCTGCTTCCAGGAAAAGCTGTCAGGGAGGGGCTGGAATGGCCCTGCTCAGTCAGAAGTCTAAGTGTCGGGTGGGGCTGTCTGAGACCTGCAGTCTGGAGCGGGCCTGGCTTCTTTCCACCCTCCCTGACTCCACAGCTACTCCTGGGCCTCTGCCAGCAGGCCAGACCACACACCACCAGGCCTCCCTTGACTGTGATGCCAGTGGGGAGGTTCCCTGCATAGGAAAGCCACCTGGGCTGGGCTCATGGCCTCCCTTTGGGAGGAGGGTTGCCCTCTAGGATGCTGATCTGCCCCTGAAGGCACACACACCTCAGTAGGCTGTTCACGTATGTCTCTTCTATGCCCCAGGCAATGCGTGACCTCAGTACATGGGATCTGGTCTGCATGTCTGACCTCTTGGCCCCAGAGTTCAGACTATATCCCCACCAGGGAGAGGAGTGCCAGTCCTAATTCCCCCACAGGGAGCCCAAGCTGGTTCTATGTCTCTCAGCCTCAGGGTCTGCCCCGTTCTCCTGGGATCACCGTGCCAGCAGCACCTGGGAGGGCTGGCGGGTAGGGAGCTCACTGTCTGAGTTCCCCTTAGTCAGCTGTAGGGCCCCCAAAGGGAAGGTCCCATTCCCTGAAGGTGCCTCCAGCTGGTGCCTATATTGTCTTTCTGGGCAGCCGTGGGTAGGGTCCACAGAGGGGAGAATGAGGCAATATGGCACCTGCAGCATAGCTCGGGTCTGTGCACACGGAGGTGCCCCAAGGGATTTGGGAGCCTGGTGCCACATCCACTACTGGCTTACTGCTCACTGGTGGTGGCCGTCTCTGGGCTGGTGTCCACAGGTCTCTCCACCCACTGCGGAGCCCACCAGCAGTCCGAGATGCAGGGGAGGGGAAACTTGGCCCATCCACCTACCCTTCCTGCTGGTCTCCAGGCTGCTCCGGCAGTCTCAGCTTCCAGTTCTTCTCCGCGACCTCCTCCTGTGGAGTCTCCCGTGGTCTCAGGTACCCCTCCTTCTGACCCTCATCTGCTGTATGCTTGTCTTCTTGCTTCTTTCTTCTAATTTCTGCTAGAATGTGTCTTTTCTGCAGAGACACTCTGTCTGGTGGTGTTTCTCGTCTGCAATCTTGATTCTCCCTGCACTGCAATTTCTTTATCCATTCATCTGATGATGGACATTTAGGTTGATTCCATATCTTGGCTATTGTGAATAGTGATGCAATAAACATGAACGTTCAGATATATTTTCAATGTGCTGAATTCCCCTCCTTTGGATGTATACCCAGTAGTAAGATTGCTAGGTCATATAGTAGTTTTATTTTTAGTTTTTCAAGGAGCCTCCATGCTGTTTTCCGCAGTGTTTTTACTAATTTATATTTCATGTGGTCTCTTCATACAGCAGCTCATAGCATAGCAATTTGCTTCATCAAAGCCAGAAAGAGACAGGCTGCTAGCCATTCAGAAGTTACAATCTTATGTAACATAATCACGGAAGTGATGTCCCATCACCCCTGCTGCTTTCTACTGGTTGGAATCAGCTCACAGGCCACTTCCACACTCAATGGAGGGAACCAGACAAGGATGTTCATCCAGCAGGCAGAGATGACTAGAGAACATCTTGAAGCCCACTTGGCACAGAAGCAAAGGAAGAGTCCTCTATATGAAGATAGAGTAGTATGTGCAAAGGCATTAAAACATGGGCTAGTGTGCCACATTCAGGGATTTTCCAGGGGTTAGGATACTTGGGGAACAGAATATAAAGCAGGAAACAGTGAGTAATGAACTAAGCGGGGATCACATCTCTGTGTACTTTTTATGCCAAACAGGGCTATAGGTAATGTTACTAGATTGTATGTTGCCAGGATTATGTTGATGGCCAGAATACTACATAGATTGGAAGTTGATAAATTCAGGGTCATTACTAGTTTCATTATCTTCATATGAATAAAGAGGAAGTCCTTTCCTCCAAGCCAAAAGGACCCTGCCCCAGGACACATAACATGTAGAACAAAGGAGAGAGAGGTTTCTAGCCACCCTCATCCTTTAGCTGTGTGTCCTTCTGCAGTAAATAACCTTATAGATGCCAATCAGAAAAATGCAGCAATTGTTCTAGAGAGAAAACATATGGGCCTAATCAGTAAGGCCAGTGACTATAAAGATAGGAGAGGGGAACAACAAAAGTGACATTTAAGAGCAAGAATGGCCTGCAACTCAGCAATGGTTAGATATGAGGGATGAAAGAAGAGGAGGGTACTAGGATGATTTTCATATCTCTGGTTGGACGACTGACTGATATGTGATATTGCTGATTAAGATAAAGTGATGTGTTAGGAGGAGACCAGAGCCAAAGAATCTGTGTCAGTGAGGGTCCCAACAGGAAAGAGATGATATGCTCTAATTATGATTGTTTGTAGAGAATTTATTAAAGGGGCTATCTATTATAGAAAGGGTATCAAAGGTGTGAGTAAGGTATGGGAAACCACATAAGATAGCGCAGTACCCTGGGGGTAGTAGCACTGGAGCTGGTACCATCCTGAGGCTTAAAGAGGTAATGGAGAAGGAATGATTGCCATGGTGGGATGAAGTGTGGTATGGTGAGAACAACCATTGAGAGGAGTGTGGACATTTAATAGCAGCAGCCAGCCAGCCTGAAATGCCACAGTAAGTAGAAAGCTATTAGAATAAACACTCTGACTTCACCCTTCTCCCAATATCCAATCTCTGTCAGGGAACACCAAATGGAAGCCAGAGAACAAAGGACTTCTTTTGATATAGTCCTTCCAGGGCCGAACTCAGAGAATGATGTAGATGAATTGATCTAAAAACAGTGATAATATCCTTTTATTACCTTTTTGATATCTGTAATATTCTTGCTAACAGCATATCAATTCTATTAACCTATCAAAAAGTCTTGTTTTGTTGAGTTTTTCTAGTCACATTTATTTTTTCTTTTATTTCATGGAATTTCACTATTTTCTTTATTCTTTCTTTCCTTTTCCCTTTTTAAGTTTTGATTTACTTTTTTTCTAGCATATTTAGATGGAAGTTAAACTATGTAATTTTAAGATGTACTTTTTCTCTAAATATGCATCTAAGGCCATATATTTTCCTCTATGGACTATGGCTAGAGAATATACTTTGAATAATTCCAATTATTTCGTGTTGAGACTTGCTTTATGCCCAAGATATGGCAGGTTTTGGCGAATGATCCATGTGCACATGAAAGATTTTGTAGTTTGTTGTTGCCGGATGCAGGGTTCCATATATATCAATAGGGTCATATTTGTTAATATTTTCAGAATTTGTACATCCTTACTATGTATCTTGTTAGATTATATTATTGGTCATTTAGAGAGGTGTATTATAGTGTCCCACTTTAATTGTAAATTTGTCTATTTCTCCTACTTTTGTCACTTTTAGTTTTATATATCTAGAAACTATATTATTTGGTGCATGTAGGTTGATAAGTGCTATATCTTCCTGGTAGACTGATTTCATTATTATCCTTCTTTTTTTTCTAGTAATTTCTTGTCTTAAGGTCTACTTTGACATAGGTTTCTATGCCAGTTTTCCTATTTTACTATTTTTTAATACACCTTTCCCCACAATTTTGCTTGCAAACTTTGTTTCCTTAACAAAGTGTTAGCTTGAAAGTACCATATAATTGTATTAGTTTTCTACTTTCCTAATTCAGTTTGGTTGTTTTATTAGTTGGAGCAATAATTTAACATAATTATAGATATATTTGTGTTTATATTTACCATCTTACCTTTTTTTTCTATTTGACATAAGTTTTTTTTCTTTTTTTCTCTTTTTATGTGGATGGGCTTAATTTTATATATATTAAATATGTATTAATATTTAGGTATATAAATATATAAAATATATATTCTCTTGTTAGCTATATAATATTTTATCTTTTTAGTTGTTACTCTAATAATTACAATGTGTATCCTTAGATTTTTACAGCCTAATATAAATTATTATTTTATTATATCTCTGATACTACCAATGCCTTAGAACAATTTTACTTTCTTTATCATGCTCATGCTTTTTGCCTTGCGTTTGGCATGCATCTTAATTCTATGTGTATTTTAAACTGCATCAGAAACTGTTACTGTTGTTTTGTACAGTCAGTATTTTTTGTATTTACTCACATGTTACTTTATTCCTTCCTACATGTATAAATTTTCATCTACCATCATTTTTCTTCTGCCTAAACAACTGCCTTTAGTGTTTGATTTTGTGCAGTTCTTTGGCAATGTAGTAATTCAGTGTTTGTTTATTTGTTTGTTTGTTTGTTTGAAAGTATCTTTATCTTTACTTTTGAAGAATATATTTCTGTGTATATAATTCTAAGTTGACAGTATTTTTCAGCACTTTAACATATTGGCTGCCACGCTAGCAAAAAAATTTCTCTGGAGCCATGGTGTTATTATGAAAACAGAATAAAAACTTCAAAAATAAAATGATCCTTTCTAATTTAATGAAAAATGTGGGTTTTTAATTGTTTTCTGTGCATGAATTATATACAATTCATACAGTGCTAGAATCAATATTTACACTGCATGCCAATTGACTTGTATGTGACTCATGACATAATTATTGAATTTGTTTTGGAGAATTGAGTCTTCATTTTCTCTCCAGGCTCAAAACTAGTGTGAGTTAAATACAACTCATATGGCAGTTAATGTGTTAAAGATGTTACTCTACTGTCATTTATTTTCCATTGTTTCAATTTGACTTCAGTTTTATTATTGCTCTTTTGAAGTTAATTTTCTCTGATTGCTCATAAGATTCTCTGTCTTTGATTTTCAGAAGTTTTACTATGAATATAATATATTAAGATATGGTCTTGTGTGTATTCAACCTATTTGTTATTCACAAGGCTTCTTGAATCTGCAAGTTAATGTCTTTTTATCAGTTCTGGATAATTCTTGGCCATTATTTTTCAACTATTTCTTCTGCTCCATTCTGTTTTCTCATATGTCTCTACTTACATATGTTAAGTTTTTCACTGTGTACCTCATGTCTCTTGTACTCTTTTCCGTTCTTTTCATTCCTTTATCTTTCTGTGTTTCAGTTAGAATATTTTCTATTGATCTGTCTCCTAATTTTCTATTTTACAAATTATTTCTTCTGTTGTGTCTAATTTGCTTGAAAATCTATTCCTTTCAGTTATTAATTTTGAGCATTGTATTTTTCTATTGTAGAATTTCAACTTGATTTCTTTTATTAAATTCAAACTCTCTGGTGAAATTCTCCTGCATTGTTTTCTCCATCTTCTCCTTTATATCTTGGACTTGTTAATCCTTTTAATTAACTCATTTTTAAGTCCTTGTCTGCTAATTCCAATAACAGGATCACCCATGGGTCTTTAAATTGTCTAACTTTTTATCTAGGTTTGTGGTCATTTGGTCCTAGGGAGTCTTGAAGTAATGCCAGACATTGTGTGTAAAATAATTAGAGAGGTTCCAAATAAAACTATTCTTTTTCTTATGTAGGCAGATAGATGGTGGGTGATTTCTTTATTCTGATCAGGAATTGTGTTGAGTCAAATGTGGTTGCAGCTTTATCAAGGCTCCATCTACCTCTGGTTAATCCATGTTCTTAGTGTATAGTTTTTAGTGATTCTAACTGACCTACTGTGTTCACCTGGGCCCCTTCTCTTGAAAATTACCAACTACATTTTCTTCTCAATTAGGCAAGCTTGCTAAACACATTTCTCCACTTTCCAAATGCTCCCCACCCCTTTTCCTGTGAAGCTTCAAAATTCAACAAATTTGAATTTTCTTCAGGGGAAATTGTCCACATTTCTGGCTTAGTGCTTTTACTGTTCCTTCTCATCAAAATCTTGTATTTTCAAATCTCTAAGTTTTCTTCTTGAACTCCAGAAGTTTCTACTAGGTTCTGTGATCCCTTGTAATGACCCTCTGCCTAAGCAAAGCCCAGATTCTTGGCCTCCTTCCCTTGTGCTAGGGATCAGCAAATACTTCCAGGGGAAAAGTGACTGCAAAGCATCATCTAATCAACCCTGGTTCCCCACTCTGTGGAGTATTGGTGTCCTAGTTCTGGTTGGCTCAACAGCTCCCTATTACCATCAAATGAATCAAAATATATCTTACTTGGTTTTTCAAGTGGGTCTCATCAAGATCTTTTTAATTTCTTACCCTACTACACGTTCTACTCCATCACACATGGAAGTGAATGTCCCTCATGTGGTATTTTCAACATTGAAATTGAAGGTGAGCGCATATCCTCCCAGTTGCTGAAGCTATAAGACATGAAACTTCAGTGCTATCCGTGCCATGTTTAACACTTCTTGGAGAAATTTCACTATAAGAGGCAGTGAACCTAACACATAAGAAGATGCATTTATAAGATATGGAGAAAATGATAGCATCTGAAGTCCTCGGTTTAGTTTTTCTTGAGGCCCATTTTTATTTTCTTATAGTGGATATTTCCTATTTCTTTTATTTGTGAGTTAATAAGTTTATTTTCCTCATAAGGTGTTTGTTTTGGATGTGTATCATTTCTAAAACCAATAGTCCTGGTTAATGTAGAAATGTGACACTTGGAATTGGAGTGTTATTCATGATAGATTATAACATCTGACAGGGTAGGAGGAGTGAGCATCTCTTACCTGTGACCAGGTTGTAGGAGGAGTGAGCATCTCTTACCTGTGACCAGGTTGTCCCTGTTATGTGGGAGTGTGGTGAACAGACTCTGACATGGCTTCCATGCTCCTCACCTCCTGGTGGCTGGACCCTTGTGGGAACTGCCCTTTAATGGGCAAGACCTCCAACCTATGACCTTAACCAATAGAGAATATGGCAAAGATGGTGGAATATCACTCCGATGATTGCAGTACATTCTATAGGACTCCATCTTGCCAGAATTTTACTCTCTTTCTTCCATACTGGCTGAAGAACCAAGCTGCCACATTATGCAAGGGGCTGTGGAGAGTGTCACACATCATGGAACTGCACACAGCCTCTAGGAGTTTAGGGTGGCTTCCAGAAAATAGCAAGAAGCTGGGCTCTCAGTCTCACAGCAGCCAGGAAATGAATTCTGCCAACAACATGAGTAAGCTTGGAAGTAAATCCATCATCAGTCATGCCTCCAGATGAGAACTAAGCTGACAGACACTGTGATTGCAGCCTCAAAGAGAACCCAGCTGAGCCTGCCCCACAGAAACTGTGAGATAATAAATTTGTGTTGTTTTAACCTGGTAAGTTTGTGATAATTTGCTACTCAGCAATAGAAAAGTAACAGAAATGGTTAAACAATTGGGGGTGATGAGAAGACAATGAATAGGCTTGTCATTGGAATGGGGGACTTCTTCCCAACTCCTGATGTTTGTTTCCAGGCAGAGAGAGCTCCTCCAGCTGTAAGGCATTTGCCTTCCTTGAAGCTCATTCACTCCTCTTCTGTGAAGGTCTGGGTTGGGGGATGACCTATGTTACTGGTGAAGTTTCAGGAAAAACAGGGCAGGCATGTACAAATCTCTCCCTTTACTCTCCCTCTTGGGATCAAGCCACCCTCCAGTAGGGACATGCTCTTCTCTGCTTCTCCAGTGGCAGGTCCCACACATGTCACTTGTGCCCGTCTTCCCAGCAGTGCCCTATGGGGCCCACTTGTCTGCACCATTACCAGCACTGAGCACTGACACATCTTGGCCTTTGCCACTTTACAGGCAACATATAGAACTTGCTCTTTTCAAGTGATCTATAACAAGTTGGATTTTTTTACAAGTACATTTATTAGTACTTAAAAATTCTTTTGTTATGTTCTATTCCTGTCTTTTGACCATTTTTTTTTAGAATGCTTATATTTTACTTAGTGACTTGGGTGAACTTTTTTTACATATTAAGAAATTAATTCTTTCACCTACATATTCTGAATATTTTTAATGTATAGAAATTTAAAATTGTATGCAATTAAATCTGATATCTCATTTATTTCTTCTTCTTCCCTTCTTCTCTTCTTCTTTTTCTCCTTCTCTTCTTCTCCCTCTTTTTCCTTCTTTTTCACTTTTGTGCCATTAAAAGATGAGTTAAATATTCACTATACTTTTCTGTGATTTCATTATATATGTTTAACTCTGTAATTCAACTGGAATTTATTTTATGATATATTATGAGGTGAATAATTATTCTTGTAGATAATTCATTGTTCAAATACCATTTATGAAGCTATATTTACTACATGTTATTTTTAAATATTCTAGGGTTTATTTGGAGCCTATTTTTCTGTCCTATGAAATTATTATTTTATTTAACCAAATGATAAAACTCATCCCACAAACTTTCAATAACACAGCCTTTATTTCAAAAATAAAGAGAACTTATATGTGCTGAGGTCCTCTGTGGTTTCAGGCCACTTTATGCAAGAGAGAGATTTTGGAGATGAAGAGACTGTGACACATAGTAGGCAAGTGGCAGAGTGATGTCCTAACATTGTCTGACTCCACATTCCCTATGTCCGCCTACTCTGTGCTCAGACACAGGTCTTACAGAATGAACTCTAGCTGACATCTAGTTACTTCACTCATCAAAATATCTTAATGGCATTTTCTTTGCTTTTTTTTAAGAGACATGTCACCCTAAAACCAGTGAGGTGGTGGTGGTGGAGGAGGTGGGAGATGGGGTAAGAGGGATAAACATTAAGTGAGGGTAGGGGAGAGGAAGCCATATAAACACTATACATTTCTTGTTAGTCAGGCAGAGCATCCTAGCCCTGGAGGCATTGGTGAAAGCCTGCTCACTAACTTCATTAGCACACAGGTACAAGATTACCAAGAAGAATCTTGCACACATTTATTTCAGCCTGGAGACGTTTCTCTTAGTCATCATAATTCTCCTGAATCCATCTGTTTCTGATCTACTAGGAGAGACTTCACAAAGGCTCCCAGACTCACCTGCTGCTACACGTGCTCCCTGAAAGCACTCCTGAGCCTTTGTGCTCCCTGGAAGCACTCAGTGGGACGTCAGACACTGAGAGATAACAAAGCCCACAGAGACAAGCAGATAATGAGCAGGATCCCTGCAGACATGGCCAGGGCTGTCTCTGCCTCCAAGATCCAGAGGATTTTCTTTGCCCTAACCCCCAAATTTTCTGGGAGTAATTAATACTCAAGAGAAACATCAATAAGCTAGTTAATCAGAGTTCCAGAAAGTGGCCCTCCAGGCTGGCTCTCTTCTAGGCTGAGGTAGCAAAGAACTCTCTCCTGTCCTATTTGTCTCTGCTACTCCCCATGTTACATCTCTGAGTGCTGCACTGGGGAAAACACCAGGTGCAGAGGATGCTGCATGAGGAAACAGGGAAGAAAGCTGGGATCCTCTTTGGGAAACTGTTTCCATGTTGCCATGTGTCATAATATTAACAACTAATTTGCAAAATGCATTTACTATTTATTATAATAGTTTTAATCACCTCAATGGTCTCAAGAAGTACACACCACAGTAAATAATTTACCAGTGTAGAGGCTGAGTCTGGCATACAAATCTTTGCATGTAGACCCCTATGTACTAGGGATTTAAATTCTATGTGATAGACTCCCCCCAAGTGTGACTGCTGGATAAAAGGATATGCATTTTTTAAATTTCACAATATTATGGAGCTACAAATGTTTTGGATACATAATTTGCTTTTGTACCATTGGAGTCAAAGTTATAAGTGTGTCCATCATCAAAATAGTGTGCATTGTACTGATTATGTGTAAATTTACCAATCCCTTTCTCCCCCTCCCACCTGCTTGATGTCCCACGAATGTTATTGCCATATGTGCACTTAAGTGTTGATTGATTAGTTCCAATTTCATGGTGAGTACATGTAGTGTTTGTTTTTCTATTCTTATAATACTTCACTTAGTAGAATGGTCTCCAGTCCAACCTGGTTAATACAAGAGGTATTAGTTCACCATTTTTATGGCTGAGTAGTACTCCATGGTATACATATACCACATTTTATTAATCCATTCATGTATTTATGGGCACTTGGGTTGTTTCAACATTTTTGCAATTGTGAATTGTGCTGCTATAAATATTTCAGTGCATATGTCTTTTTAATAAAATGTATTTTTTTTTCCTTTTGGTAAATAACCAGTAGTAAGATTGCTGGATTCAATGGTAGTTCTACTTTTAGCTCTTTGAGGTATCTCCATACTCCTTTCCATAGAGGTTGTACTAGTTTGCAGTCTCACCAGTAGTGTATGAGTGCTACTATCTCTCTGCATTCATGCCAACATTTGTTGTTTTGGGACTTTTTGATAAAAACCATTGTCACTGGAGTTAAATGATATCTCATTGTGGTTTGGGTTTGCATTTCCCTGATGAATAGAAATGCTGAGAATTTTTTCACGTATTTCTTGGCCATTAGTCTATCTTCTTTTGAAAATCTTCTGTCCATGTGTTATGCCCACTTTTTAACGGGGTTGTTTGATATTTTCCTTGCTGATTTGCCTGAGTTCTTTATAAATTCTAGTTATCAGTCCTTTATCAGATATATAGTATGCAATATTTCTCCCATTGTGTAAGTTGTCTATTCACTATAATGATAGTTTCATTTGTCATACAGAGGCTTTTTAATTTGATCAGGGCCTATTTATTTATTATTGTTGGTGGTGTCATTGCTTTGGGGGCCTTCTTCATAAATTCTTTGCCTAAGCCAATGTCTGTAAGAGTTTTCCCAACATTTTCTTCTAGAATTCTTATATTTTCATGCCTTAGGTTTAAGTCTGTTATACACCATGAATTAATTTTTGTAAGTGGTGAGAGGTATAGATCCTGTTTCAGTCTTCTACATGTGGATATTCAATTTTTCCAGCACCATTTATTGCATAGAGATTCTTTGCCCCAGTGCATGTTTTTTTCTGCTTTGTCAGAGATCAGATGGCAATATGAGGATGATTTTATGTTTGAGTTCTCTGTTCTGATCTATTGATCCATGTCTCTGTTCTTGTGCCAGTACCATGTTGTTTTGGTCACTATAGCCTTGTATTAATAATACAGCATGAAGTCCCGTAAACTGATGTCCCCAATTTGTTCTTTTTTGCTTAAGATTGCTTTTGCTATACAGTGTCTTCTTTGGTTTCATACGAGGTATAGAATTATTTTTTCTAGATTTGCGAAATATGATGTTGGTATTTTGATAGGTATTTCATTGACTCTGTAGGTCACTTTGGGTAGTGTAGACATTTTAATGATGTTGATTCTGCCAATTAATGACCATGGTATGGTTTTCCACCTGTTTACATTCTCTGTAATTTCCTTCCTCAGTCTTTCATAGTTCTCAGTGTAGAGGTCTTTCACCTCCTAACTAAATATATTTAACTAAAATATATTCCAGGGAATTTTATTATTTTGTTGCTATTATGAAAAGTATTGAGTCTTTGATTTGGTTCTCAGCTTGACTATTGGTATATATGAATGCTACTGATTTGTGTTCATTGATTTTGTAACCTGAGAGTTTGCTGAATTGATTTATCAATTCCAGTAGTTTCTTGGCAGATTCTTTGGGGTTTTCTAGATATAAGATCCTATCATCAGCAAAGAGTGATAGCTTGACTTCTTCTGCCCCCATTTGGATATGCTTGATTTCCTTCTCTTGTGTGATTGCTCTGGCACTACATTGTAGAAGTGGTGATATAGGACAAACTTGTCTGGTTTTATTACTAAGCAGGAATGCTTTCAATTTTTCCTTGTTCAGTATGATGTTGGCTGTCGGTTTGTCATATATGACTTTTACCATTTTGAGGCAATTCCTGCCTATACTTATTGTGTTAAGCATTCTTATCAGAAAAAGGTGCTGAATTGTAATGAATGATTTTTCTGCATCTATTGAGAGGATCATATGGTCTTTGTTTTTACTTGTATTTATGTGCTGAATTTCTTTTATAGATTCACAGGTTTTGAACCATTCCTGCATCTCTGAGATGAAGCCCACTTGGATGTGATAGATTATTTTTTGAGGAGCAGCTGAATTCTGTTTGCTAGGATTTTATTGAGAAATTTTGTATCTTTTGAAAGATTTTTTATTTCTGCTTCAATTTTGGTACTTGATACTAGTCTGCTCAGTAATTCTATTTCTTCCTGATTGAGCCTAGGGAGGCTGTGTGTGTCTAAGAATTTGTCCATTTTCTCCACATTTTCAAGTTTATGTGCATAGATATTTTTATAGTATTCAGAGATGATATTTTGTATTTCCATGTTATCAGTTGTGATTTCTCCTTTTTCATTCCTGATTGAGCTTATTAGAGTCCTTTCTTTTCTGCTTCTGGTTAATCTAGAGAGAGGCCTATTAATTTTGTTTATCTTTCCTAAGACCCAACTTTTAGTTTCATTAATCTTCTGTATAGTTATTTTTTATTATTGATTTCATTTAATTCTGCTCTGACCTTGGTTATTTCTTTTCTTCTGCTGAATTTCATATTGGTTTGCTCATCCTTTTGCAATTCCTTGTGGTGATTAATTAGATTGTTGATTTGTGATCATTCCGTCTCTTGGATATAGGCATTCATGGCTATGAAATTTTCTCTCAGGACTACTTTAGCTGTATTCCATAAATTTTGATAACTTGTGTCCCTTTATCATTTAGTTCAAAGAATCTTTTGATTTTCAACTTAAATTCCTCCTTGACCCAATTATCATTCAGCACTAGATTGTTTAGTTTCCATGACTTTGTGTAGAGATGAGCATTTCCTTTGGAGTTGACTTCTAGCTTCATTCCACCATGGTCTGAGAAGGTACATTATAGAATTCCTATTTTTATAAATTTGTTGAGACATGTTTTGTGGCCTAGTATGTGATCAATCTTAGAGAATGTTCCATGAGCTGATGAGAATGTATATTCAGTGGTTTTGGGGTGGAACATTCCATGAATGTCTGTTAGGCCCATTTGTTCTAGAATTCCATTTAAGTCCATTGTTTCTTTGTTTTTCTAGTTGGAGGCTCTGTCCTGCTCTGCCAGAAGGCTGTTGACATCCCCAGCAATTATGGTGCTGCTGTTTATAATTTTGTTTAGATCAAGTAGGATTTGCTTTATGAATCTGGGTGCACCTGAGTTAGGGGCATAAATATTTCAAATTCTTTCATCTTCTTGTTGTATTGTTCCCTTTATCATTATATAATGACTATCTTTGTCTTTATTACTTTTATTGATTTGAATTATACATAACTTGAGATGAGAAATGCTACAAAAGCTTTCTTTTGGTTTCCATTTGCATAGAATCTAAATGGAGTCCTTGTGAGTTAGATGTGTTTCCTGGAAACAGCATATACTTGGCTTGTATTTTTTTAATCCATTCATCCAGCCTATGTCTCTTTAGTGGGCATTTTAAGCCATTCACATTTATTGAAAGAATAGATAAGTGGGTTGGATGTCTGTTCTTCCTACTGAGTTAAACTTTATTTTTTCTTTTTTTGTAAATCCCTTTCCTCCCCTATCCTGTTGAGTAGAATTTCATTGCTCTCTTTTACCATTGAGCCATTGTAGTGACTGGGCTGTGACCTTTACCATTTGGGGGCTTTTACACTGGTGGGCCTCTATTGTGTTGATCCATGTATAGTGCAGGTCTGAGTACTTCCTGCAGGGCAGGTCTGGACTTGGCAGATTCCTTCACCATTATTTTTTTGTTTGTAAAGAACTTAATTTCTCCATCAAATATGAAACTTAGGTTTACAGGACACAAAATTCTAGGCTGACAATTGCTTTGTTTAAAAAAGATTAAAGATGGGGTCCCACTCCCTTCTGGCATATAAGGTTTCTGCTGAGAAATCTGCTGTCATCCTTATGGGTTTTCCCTTGTAGGTCAGTTATTGCTTAAGTCTAGCTGCTTGTAGAATTTTCTCTTTCACTTTGACTTTGGCCAGGTTGAATACCATGTCTTGGAGATATCCTATTTGTTATGAATCTTCCCAGAGCTCAATGACCATCTTGTATCTAGATGTCTGTATCTCTGGCAATACTGGGTAATTTTTCGACAATAATCCCCTGAAATAGATTTTCCATGCTTTTAGCACTTTCATCTTCTCCCTCAGGATACCTAAAATTCATATGTTTGTTTGCTTTGTGTAGTCTCTCTAAGTCTCTCTCTGCCCTTGTTATCTCCTCTGTCTCTTTAAATGATTGGGTTAATTTGAGAGCCTTGTC
This sequence comes from Mirza zaza, assembly GCA_008750895.1. Taxonomy (NCBI): domain Eukaryota; kingdom Metazoa; phylum Chordata; class Mammalia; order Primates; family Cheirogaleidae; genus Mirza; species Mirza zaza. Next base: position 166,800 of record VSMD01105769.1, read on the forward strand.
TCCAAGCCCCTTTCTGCTGCATTTTTAAAATCCCTAAATGATTCTTTCATTTCTTTAAGTTCTATTATATTCTTCCTAATTTTGTCCAGCTCTTTAGTGACTTTTCCATTAATTTCCTGGAATGTCTTTTGGGCTTCTTTTTGTTGGTTTTCAACTTTCTATTTAACTCCATTCATCTTATTTCCATCCATATTCTGAATTTCATTTCTGTCATTCCAACAATGTCCTTGAAGTTGGAGTTGACTGCTATATCTCTGTTGTAATCCCTTGGGGGGTACTGATCTGTTTTGATTTTTCATGTTGCCAATATTCCTTTGCTGGTTTCTTTTCATCTGGATCCTCTTTTCTGAGTTCCAGGTTGATAGGTTTACAGGACTCATGTTCCTTGCAGGGAACTCTCCAGATAGTTGCAGGATGTTAAAGTTGGGAGCTGTTTGAGACTCTTCACTAAGGCTGGTGTTGTGGGAATTTCTCTACCCTGAGTTTCCCCACAGAGGTACCCACAGCAGCTGGATACGTTGTTGTGGATTCCCAGGTTATGGGTGATTGCCCAAGGCAGGTCGTAGTGTGCTAGCAGATTGAGGTGGGGGGGGGCGATCCCTGGTGGGGCCTTGGACTTTGGAGCAGATCTTCCAGACCTGGTGCAGGCCCTAGGGTGGGGTCTTGGGGTCCTGGTGTATGGCTGCAGAATTGGGGATGGTGTCTCAGACCTGGAGGGATTTCTGTAGGCACATGGTGGAGCCTCAAGCTGTGCTGTGAGAGCTTCAGAGCTGGGCCTAGAAAGAAGCTGCAAGCAGAACCTCTGAAAAAGGCCTCTGAGCCAAAAGTGGGACTATGCATATGGTGGGCCTATCTAACCTGGGGGTGGGGTTGGAGACAAGTAAGTAGGAGACAATTGGGGCCAGGGGGCAGAATCAGGGTGAGTGAGCAGCTGCCTGCTCCACAGGTGCCAGGGTTCCACTAAGGCAAAGTCAGACAAGCTGTTGTTGCCACTCATGTGGCCCAGGAACCATGGGGCTTTCCATGCTCCTCTTGAAGCCTGCTGAAGTGGCCACCCCAAGCCTCTCAATTTGGAGCCTGCTGCACTACTGTGTGAAAGCCTCTGACCCAGACTGGGGTGGAGCCAGAAGCAAGGCCTCTGAACAGGGGCTCTGAGCAAGAAGTGGGGCCTTGTAGATGGCAGGCCTACCTGACTTGGAGGGTGGGGTCAGAGCCAGGTAGGCAAGAGGTGGCTTGGGCCTGGAGGGTAAATTCAGGGCCGAGCAAGCTGCAGGGTGCCTCTGAGACACAAGACTCCCATGGATGCAGGTCACATGTACAGAGGTTGTATCTGCATGGCCCACCCAAGACCCACCAAAACAGTCACTGAAGGCCTCTCAGGATACAGCCCATTGTGCCGCAGTGTGAGAGTCTCCGAGTAAGGACTGTGGTATAGCTGAAAGTGAAGCCTCTAAGCAGGAGCTCTGAGCCAGAAGCAAGGATTGTGTAGATGACAGGCTGACCCTACCTGGAAGGCGGGGTCAGGGCCAGGCAGGGAGGAGGTAGTTGGGGCCTGGAGGATGGATTCAGGACTGAGCAAGCTGCAGGCTGCTTCTTAGGCACAAGGGTCCCTCAGATGCCAGGTCAGAAGTGCAGAAGTTGTAGCTCTGCATACCCCACCCAGAATCTGCTGAAGTGGTCACCCAGAGCCTCTCAGATCAGGGCCTGCTGCTCTTCAGTCAATCCCCATGCCCAGGTCCCACTGCACTCCAGGGGTGAAGCACCTGGCTTTAAGTTCCAGGGTATGGCTCAGGAAGCTACAAGTCGGTCCACTCTCTCCACAGCCTGGAGTAGACCCAGTGTGGTGTACCCAAGAATCAGGATGGCTTTAGCTGTTTCCTGATCCCCACAACACCTGTTGTATAGTGCAACACCTCTGCACAGACTCTAGGCATGTCCCTGACTGAGCAAGTAGGGGAAGTCTGTGGGAGTGGTTGTGCCATCTTGAGGTTCAGTTTGCACAGCACCAGCAGAGAGATTATGGCACTGCCGTGCTCTATTCTCTATTGTTCTCCTAGTGTTGTCTAATATTTTTATATGTCTCACCCTGTTACTTTTTTATCCACACTGAGTCCCATGTTGCTTCCCCATGAATTCACAACACTGCTCCTGGCATGAGAGACCTGTATGTAGGCAGCTGCCTGCACATTTCACTTCTTTCTTTGGGAGCAGTGAGCTGGCAGGCAGCCTCTAGTCCACCATGTTTTTCTGCAATTCTAGGTGTATGATTTGAATGGAGGTTCCATGAATCCAGAGCAGAAGCTCTTAGCCATGAAAGCATAGTCTAGCCCATCATGGACTTCAGCTTCTGGTGCTTTCTGTTGTTGGGACAACAAGGGACTTTCTTAACAAGCAGAAAACACTCTGAGGCTCCTGCTCAACATGAGCAATGAGTCTGGAAGAGAAGTCTATTTGAAGGGTAGCAATTGCCCTCAGCAGTACACAAGATTTCAACCCTAACAACTTTTGTCAGAGAGAGGTCTAGGGCAGAGTGTCCTGAGCTCCTTGGGCAACAACTGCTCACTATTTAACCTATTGTCCCTCAGTTCAAAACCCAGCTTGGAAACTCTGGGCCTGGAATACTGCAAACCCTATTTCTTCTTGGCAGCTGGGTGTCTGTTAGTATCTACCCAGAAGGCATCAAGGAGGAGGCCAGAAGGGGGGAGCAGGTACATTCTCTGTCCCACTTGCTCCTGGCTAGCATGACCCTAACAATGATTCCTTAACTCTACAGCAGTGATGAGTCTAGTGACAGCAACTGGGTGCAAGTTCACAGCAGCCTCATTGGTACTTTCAGAGACACCAGGATGTGGTCACCAATGTTGCTCACTTGGAGGCCTGAATACGTGCTCAGAAGGACTCTCCTTTAAGGTCCTGAGAAAGCGGCACCCACTGAGCAATGCCCACTCCTCAGGCCAGCACCCTGGCTCTTGGGATCCAGTTATATTGTGCCAGTGGCCTTGGTGGGCCCTTTGGTCAAAGGCTGAGTGCTACTCTCCTCATATTGCTCATAGCTAATTTTATCTTTGAGATCTCTTCATACCACAGGAGGACCAAGGCCACCCAGGAAGCCAACATACCTCAGAGGTCTCTGGCCCAGCTCAGGGGAGCCCCTTCTCTGGACTTCTCAGTAACAACGGCCTCAAGCTCTCTGTGTCGCTCCAATCCTAGGAGACAAAGCTGCTTTCTGCAGTTACTGTCTTTCCATCACCTCAGTGTTTCCCTTGTGCCCCATGGTCCTCCAAAACTTATCTAACCACTTCTCTATGTTAGACTCTCTTTGTGAAAATAGATGATGTGGTTTCTGTTTTCCCAGCTTGGGGCCGATTGGTGCAGGCCTTTCCTGCATGGGTCATTGGCTCAGTGCTGCTGTGCTGCTCCCTTGGTCTTCAGCACAAAGTGCTTTGGGCTCTGACAGACCCGAGCCTCACTCCATCTATTTCTGCCTCAGATATGACAATGGGCTGAATTTGCATCTGTCAAGGGCAGAGGTCGTTCTGCTCCTGGAGGGAGGAAACCATCATTCTGAGTTCGCCAACACTCTTGATTACCGTGGACAGTATCTCGTGTCTTTCTGGCTTCCTCTTCCAGGTTTCCCAGATTCTCTCCTTATCGCGGTCACTGTGCTCCTCATTGCAGGGCTGGAGAGGAGTCTCTTTGGATGCTCTAGGCAGCCTTCTCTCCTGACCTGATTCTTGGTTTCAGGGCAGTGCTTGTATCCTTATTGTCCCATCTTAGGGTGAATGCCTTTGCTTTCCTGGTGCAGCTACCACTAGGGTGGGAGAGCAGCCTTTGTCTCTCCTTCAGACAAAAATGCAGTTATCTCGGTGTCTGGAAACCTAACCATGTGCCGTAAAGTCCATTTAATCTTCCCCTCCAGAGCCCCCCCTGCCCCATGACACTCCCTCTCTCCCACCCCTTCCTGGTACATCACAGAGTTCCTAAGGTGATGTACAGACCAGCTCCTTAGGATCTTGGGATCCAGTTACATTGTGCCAGTGGCCTTGGTTGGGCCCCTTGGTCAAAGCCTGAGTGCTACTCTCCTCATGTTGCTCAAGGCTAATTTCATCTTTGAGAGGACGCGGAGATTACAATGCAGTGTATAAACAAAGTGAAAGCAAGAGGCTACTAATTGGATCCATATCTGTGATAAAGCCTACATAATTTACTCCTGAAAATATTGTTTTCCTGCTATCAGGCTATTTGGTCAGGATCTGCCACATAATGGTCTCAGTTCTAACTATGTCATTACAGACTTCACTCCTTCCTTCCCTCTTATCACGGATACTTACCCTGCCCTCATCAAGCCCTGTAATACCTGCTCAGGATGCAACAGTGAACAAGGCAGGTAAACGTTGTCCCACTGTCTAGTTGGGAAGATAATTTAATGAGTAATGAAAATAAAATGTCATGCTGAAGGAGGACCCACAGCGAGGGATCCTGCCTGCTGTGGGGTTGAAAAATGGCTCGTGTAACAAGTGTCACTTACGCTGAGCTCTTAAGGATAACTAGGGGACAGAGCACTAATTTGGAGGGGGTGGGGCAGGCAGAGAGTATTCTAGGCTCAGGGATTCCTGGAAAGTGCACGGGCCAAGAGTGAGTGTACCACATATGGCTAACTGAAAGAAATCAAGAGTGGTTGATTTGATCTGAACTAGAAATGGTGGGAAAATGACCATTAAAAACAGTTTTACCAGTGAGTATTGAGAGGCATGTATTGTTCCTGTTTTCTTCCCTTAATTAGAAAACATATTATATCCCTGCAAACTATCAAAAAAAGAATGCTTATACCTACAATTTCTCAGCAATGAAAAGGGCTTCATTAATTAATGACATTGATTCCTGCAGATGGCAGTAAGCCCAGTCTCTTAGTGATGGCCACTTGGGGCTTGTACATGGTGGAACCACTGGGCCTCCGAAATACAGATGAATGAAAGATGCTCTCAGAACTGATGACGTCTCTTCACCTTCAAGTGTGTGTGCATGTGTGTGCCATTCAGTCTTCTATGCAGTTAAGTCTTTTATTTCCTGTCTTCTCATGGAGGCTGAATGTGTCCTAGACATAATCTAAGCAGTGAAATCAAATAAGGCCAATGTGTAGTGGTGTCTTATTCTTACATTTGAACACCTGGCCTCTCAGGAGAAAACCACACAATGTGAGTTGATTTTTACTGCTAAAATGTAAATGGAATCTGATTTTCTACATGACTGAGGTTGTCACTCAACCTCCTACATATGCACTCCCAACATGTACACCCCTGAATTGGACAGACACAGAGACACACAGGGAAGAAGGCCATGTGAAGGCAGTGACAGAGGCCGAAGTGATGCATCTACAAGAGGGGAAACAGCAAGGGTTGCCAGCAACCACCATGAGCTAGAAGAGGCAGGAAGGACCCTCCCCCAGAACTCCCAGACAGAGAGCGTGGTCTTGCTGACAGCTCGATGTCAGACTTCTAGCATCCAGAACTATGAGGGGATAAATTTCTGTTGTTTTAAGACACCACGTTTGTGGTAATTTGTTACGACAGCCCCAGTCTTGACTATAGGTGGCCTCTGGTGTAGGGGAAGTCCCAAATTATTATCTCTTATCTGGTATTAATAAGTTCTTCATATCCAGAAGCAGTCAACCACTCAGGGGTCTCTTTTACTTAAGCACTGATGCCTAGAAACACAATTGGATTTCCATATTTATCAGGTTTGCAGACAAATTGGTCTAGGAAGTCAACAGAAGGTCAAAGCCTCATGCCGAAAAGAATGGACATTGTTAACCCTTTACCCACAACCAGAGAAGGAAAAATGGCAAATATAAACCCAAACTGTTTATATCTTCTTTTGCATTTAGTAGGGTTAAAGCCCAGTGATGACCATGGTTTTGGTAATTTTTTGGATTGTGATAATGCTGTATACTTACCCTCTGTTCTTGAGGATAAGTACAGCCTATCCCCAAGCTATACTCAGCAGCTTGCAAGTACAAGCATGTTTATTTTTCATTCTCAGTTTGGTGGGTCACCTGGGCTCCCCTTGGTACCACTCGGATTGAAGGGTGTGGCTCTGGTTGAAGGCTGGCTTCGGGTGTGCTCCATGTGTCTTCTCATGCTGGGACCTGTGGCTACGGGTGCACGTTCCTCTCCCTGCTGATTGGTAGAGTGGGAAAGACAAGCCAGACCAATAAAATCCACCTCCAGCCTCTCCTTGTACCATGTCTACTAATGTTCCAGTGGCCAAAGTAAGGTCATGGCCCAGTGACATCAGTGGGTGGAAAATCACACTCTGCCTACTCTAGCACAAAGCCTTGCAGTGTCCCATGGCAAATGGCATGGCTGTGATTTTACTGGGAAGGAGTGAGGAATTGGGAGCAATATTCTCATCTTCCATAATATCTCTTTTGGGATGTGGAAGGTGAATACTACCTCCTACCTCTACATTTGCCACAAATGAAATCCATAAAATGTGAGTGTAAAAAGAGAATTCTTTGCCTAAGAAAATAACAGGAGTTTGGGGGCTTGGTGGTGGATGGGAGATGGAGCTTTCTGGGATTGTGTGAGGAAAGGGCTATGAAAAAAGAAAGATGATTGAATACAGAGAGGAAAAGAGAATAGAATATGATGGAAGTGATTGGCATGATATCCAAGTGTAGGTGGAAACATGCTCCATAGCTTCTGCCTGGGTCTATCTCTTTTGATATTCACTTTGGCTTCCTGACCCACAATATAAGACATGCAGCTACTCTGCAGCCACCATGCTGAGAGATCACCTAGAGAAACTGTAGGGACAGAGTGAGATGCTGGGGTAGCTCCAGTTCTTTGACTCTTTCTAGCCCAGGCAGCTGACATATGAGTGAGGAAGCCTTTGAACGACTCCAGACCCAGCTATGGCTTCACTGCAACTACATGAGAAACCCTGGGTGGAAACCACCTCACTGAACCCAGTCTGGACTCAGAAAATATAAAAAAATAAATAATAAAAGTAATAAGAAATTGGTTTTGTTTTATGCCATTAAAGTTTGGGTTGGTCTGTCAGAGGCCAAAGATGCTAATTGATATATTATAGGAGGATTATTCCTGGACTTTTAAGAATACCGGTTATGGGGAATATATTCATTTTATTTCAGATTTTAAGAAGGGTAGAAATGATGTTACAGTGAAATATGTTACAAATACATTATTTCATTATCATTGCATTTTGTCTACACCTCTTGCCAATGGAAACTAGTGAGTTTTGTCTCCCAGATTAAGTCCCCAGCTGTGGGGGACAGCACTTGTGGGTATGTCTCCACTGCCCTCTAATAGCTTGAGATGGAAGGCACTGGGTTAAACTAAAGGTTACCTTCTCTATCATTGATTGTAGTTTTCATGGAGTAGCCAGTAACCCAACTTGCTAAAATACCCTTAAGGCAATACAGAATCAGTGCCATTCTCCCCAGCACTGTCAAGGAACACCACTTGGGGACATGGAGACAGGGCCATAAACTAGTCCTAGCAACCCCAGTTCTTGACCAAGTAGCTTGATTAGATACAATCAGCAAAATAATGCAGAAAACATGAAATACCAGACAGAAAATTCACCCCCAAAAGAAATCCTTAGATCTTCAACAACAGATAGCAACCTAAATGAAATGATTAAAATGACAGAGGAAGAATTCCAAATATGGATTGTAATAAAACTCAATGGAATAAAGAAAATAGAAACCCAACACAAGAAGCCACAAAAACAATACAAGAAACATATGAAAAATTCTCTAAAGAAATTGAAGTATTACAAAAGAAACAAACAGAAATACTGGAAATGAAAGAGGCATTCGAGGAACTATGAAATATTGTGGAAAGCCTTAAGATAGGGTGGATCACGCAGAAGAAAGAATCTCAGAGCTTGAAGATAATGCCTATATGCTAAACAAATCAGGTGAAAAAAAGAACACTGCAGCAAGAGACATGAACAAAACATATAAGAAATGTGGGATTATGTAAAGAAATCAAACAGAAGAATTATAGGCATCCCAGAGACAGAAAAAAGTACACAAGGGCTGGAACATCTATTCCTTGTAATAATGAAGAAAAACTTACCTGTCCTGGCAAGAAATCTAGATATCCAGGTACAAGAAGCATATAGAACTCCTGGGGGACTCAATGTGAATAGGAAATCACTACATCACATAATTATTAAGCTGGTCAAAGGAAACATGAAAAAGGCAATCTTTCAAGTAGTAAGGTGAAAATAGTGGATAACCTACAAGGAAAACCTATCAAACTAACTGCAAACTTCTCAACTGAAAACTTACAAGCCAGAAGGATGTGGGGATCCATCCTCAATCTTCTAAAACAGCATAATGGGCAACCTAGAATTCTTTACCCAGCAAAACTAAGCTTCTTATATGAGGGAGTAGTAAAGACTTTCCCAGAGAAGTGATCACTGATAGAATTTGCACAAAACAGACCTGCCCTGCAGGAAGTAGTCAGAACTGCATTATACACTGAATAGTGCATAGACACCCACCAAAGTAAAATCACTCAAGAGTCAAAGTCCAGAACCCTGATTCCACAAAGGCTGAAGAGGTAAAACAAAATAATAAGAATTATCCAACAGTATGGACATAAATCTACCCCAAATATCAATTCTCTCAATAAATGTGAATGGCTCAAATTATCCACTGAAGAGACGTAGACTGGCTGAGTGGATAAAAAACACAAGCCAAGTATCTGTTATCTCCAGGAAATGCATCCTACCCACAAAGATGCTTTCAGACTCAAGGTCAAGGGTTGAAAAGCAAACTTCCATGAAAATGAAAATCAAAAGAAAGCTCAGGTAGCTATTCTTATATCAGGTAACATAAACTTTAAAACAGCAAAAATAAAGACAGACAAAAATGATCACTATACAATGGTGGAGGCAAAAATCAAGAAAGGTAACTTAACAATTCTTAATATTTACACACCCATTACGGGAGCACTCAGATACATAAAGGAAACCCTGTTTGATCTAAATAACACAATAAACAGTATCAGGGTTTCGTGACATCTCTGATATAACTATATCCCTGGGCAGTGTGTGTTGCAAGAGATGGGAGAGACAAAGACATGGACACAAAATGTAAGGTGAAAGGGTGTGGGGAGGTCAGGGGACCACTAGCATTCCTATGAGCCAGGTGGTACTGACTGAAGTCTAGCACCCATTTTTATTTTGTATTTCATGTTATAGATTACAATGATTTCACATGAAAAGCTCGTGAGTTAGCAGTAAAACGTATAATATAAATGGAAATAAAGAGACCACATACTTCTTTCTACCTTATCTAGTTCCTCATTTACTGAGACATGAACTCAGGAGAGACATAGGAACATTGCCTCAGGCTTACAATAGCAAACTGCTCTTATCTGCTGGGCTGACATCCTTTGATCATTCTCTCCACCTTCAGATTACAAGCCTGGATCCATTTGCAGACATCCAGGCTGTAGCCCTCAGGCTTCAAGGCAGGGTGCGTTTGCAGACATCCCTGATTGCTGGAATGTCCCCTTCAAGGTCAAGTAGCCTTTGCTCAGTGAACTAACATGTCAACAGATCACTCTTTGGCAAAGTTCTGTCCCACTCCTGGGGTTCTCATGTCTTGACCCTAACACTCAAGAAAATGGTAATGCCATAGTAGCTGGCATTACCAGCTACTTATTCAACACCCCACTGACTGAACTGGACAGATCCTCCAAACAGAAAAGAAGCAAAGAACAATGGACTTAACAGAGCTCTAGAAAAAATTGGTCTAACAGACATCTACAGAACATTCCATCCAAATAAAGCTGAATATACATTCTTCTCTTCAGCTCATGATACTTTCTCTAAAATCAATCACAACCTAGCCCACAAATCAGATATCAACAAATTTAAAAAAAATAGAAATTATATCATGTATCTTCTCAGACTACAGGAGTATAAAATTAGAGATCAATTCCACCAGAAACACTCACCACTTCTCAAAATTATGGAATTAAGAAATCTATTGCTGAATGAGTATTGGGTCAAGGAGGAGACCCAGATAGAAATGAAAAGATTCTTTGAGCTAAATGATAATGGGGATACAGTTATCAAAATCCGTGGGATACAGAAATAGCAATCCTGAGAGGAAAACTAATAGCATTAAATGTTCACATCCAAAAGAAAGAAACTTCACAAATCAACAAACTAATAAACCATCTCAAGGAACTGGAAAAAGAATAGCAAATTAATCTTAAACCTAACAGAAGAAAAGAAATAAATAAGATTAGAACAGAACTAAATAACATCAAGAACAAAAGAACTATACAAAAGATTAATAAAACCAAATTTTGGCTCTTGAAAAGATAAACAAATTGACAGCATTCTTGCTAGATTGAGAAGAACTAGAAAGGAAAGGACTCTAATAAGCTTAATTAGAAATGAAAGTGGAGAGGTAACTACAGGCATCAGGGAATACAAAACATTAACTTTGAATACTATTAAAATCCATATGTCCCAAAACTACAATATCCATAGGAAATGGACAAATTCTTAGAAACACACAGCCTCTTTAGGCTCAATCATGAAGAAATAGAATTCCTGAACAGAATTCAAAAACAGAAATTTAAGCAGCAATGAAAAATCTTCCCCCCAAAATAAGTCATCAATCAGATGGATTAACACGTGAATTTTACCAAATTTACAAAGAACTCATACCTATACTGCAAAAATTATCATACAACAATCAGAAGAATGGTATCATCTCCAGCTCATTCTATGAAGCCAATATCTCCTTCATACTAAAGGCAGGAAAGGACACAACAAAAAACAAAACTGCAGGCCAATATCCCTCATGAATATAGATAAAAAATTCTCAACAGAATCTTAGCAAACAGAATCCAACAACACATCAAAAAAGTATGTCATCATGACCAGATGGGCTTTATCTCAGAGACATATGATGGTTTAATATATGCAAATCTATAAATGTAATTCACCACATAAATAAAAGCAAGAACAAAGATCATATGATTCTCTCAATACATGCAGAAAACACTTGACAAAATCCAACACATGTTTATCATAAAAACTCTAAACAAAAGAGGCAAAGATGGAAAGTACCTTTAAATTGTTAAAGCTGCATATGATAAAGCCACAGCTAATGTCATACTCAATGGGGAAAAATTGAAAACATTTCTGCCTAGAACTGGAACCAGACAAGGTTGCCCACTATCTTCACTTCTATTCAACATAGTGCTGGAAGTCCTTGCCAGAGCTATCAGAAAAGAGAGGAAAATTAAGGGTGTACAAATGGGTGCAGATGAGGTCAAACTCTCACTCTTTGTTGGGGATATGATTATTATATCTAGAAAGTCCCAAAGAACCAACCAAGACCCTCCTGTAATTGATAAATATATTCAGTAAAGTTTCAGGATACAAACTTAATGCACACAAATCAGTGGTGTTCGTATACACCAATAACAGTCAAGCAAAAAATCAAATCAAAGATGCAGCAACTTTTACAATATCATCAAATAAAATTAATTATTTAGGAATATATTTAATGAAGAATGTGAGAGACATATATAAGGAGAATTTTTTTTCTAAAGTTGTGACTTTTTTTAATTTCAGCATATTATCGGGGTACAAATGTTTAGGTTACATATGTTGCCCTTTCCCCCACCCCCCCTCAGGTCAGAGCTTCAAACATGTCCATCACACAGATGGTGTGCATTGCACTAATTATATATGTATATACCCATACCCTCCTCTACCCTCCTATCCGAAAGACTCCCAACAAATGTTATTCCTATATGTGCACTTAGGTGTCTATCAGTGAAGCCAGTTTGCTGGTGAGTACATGTGGTGATTATTTTTACATTCTTAGATACTCCACTTAGTAGAATGCCTTCCAGTTCTATCCAGGAAAATACAAGAGGTGTTATATCACCATTTTTTCTTATAGCTGAACAGCACTCCATGGTACAGACATACCACATTTTATTAATACACTCATGTATTAATGGGCACTTGGGTTGTTTTCAGATCTTGGCAATTGTGAATTGTGCTGCTATAAACATTCTAGTGCAGATAAGTCTTTTTTATAGAATGACTTTTGTTCTTCTAGGTAGATGCCCGGTAATGGGATTGCTGTATCAAATGGTAGATCTACTTGTATCTCTTTAAGGTATCTCCGCAGAAGTTACAGTAGTTTGCAGTCCTACCAGCAGGTGTGAGTGTTCCTATCTCTCCTCATCCATGCCAACATTTATTGTTTTGGGACTTTTTGATAAAGGCCATTATCACGGGAGATAATTGATACCTCATTGTGGTTTTGATTTGCACTTCCCTGAAGATTAGAGATGTTGAGCATTTTTCATATGTTTGTTGGCCATTATTCTGTCTTCTTTTGAAAAGTTTCTGTACACGTCTTTAGCCTATTTTTTGATAGGGTTGTTTGATTTTTTTCTTGCTGATTTTCCTGAGTTCTGAATAGATTCTAGTTATCAGCCCTTTATCGGATGTGTAGAATGCAAAAATTTTCTTAGGGAGAACTAGTAAACACTGAGAAAAGAAATTGTAGATGTAAACACATGGAAACCTTACCGTGCTCATGGAATGGCAAAATCAATATTGTTAAAATGTCCATACTACCCAAAGTGATGTACAGACTTAATGCAATCCTTACCAAAATACCATCATTATTCTCTATAGATACAGAGAAAACAATTCTACACTTTGTATGAAACCAAAGAAGACCTCATATAGCCAAAGCAATCTTAAGAGGAAAAGAACAAATTGGGAGGCATAAATTTACCAGACTTAAAGCTATACTACAATACTATAATAACTAAAACAACATGATATTGGCACAAGAACAGAGACATAGACCAATGGAACAGAACTGAGAACCCAGATGTAAAAATCATCCTCATATAGCCATCTAATCTTTCACAAACCAGACAAAAACATACACTGTGGAAAAGCATCCTTATTCAATAAATGGTGCTGGGAAAACAGAATAGCCACATGTAGAAGACTGAAACAAGATCCACACCTTTCACCTCTCACAAAAAACAAATCACAGTGCATAACAGACTTAAACCTAAAATGCGAAACTATAAGAATTCTAGAAGAAATCATTGGAAATATTCTTCTGGACATTGGTCTAGGCAAAGAATTTATGAAGAAGACCCCAAAGGCAATCACAGCAACAACAAAAATAAATAAATGGGACCTGATCAAATTAAAAAGCTTCTGCACAGCCAAAGAAACTATCACCAGAGCAAACAGACAACCTACAGAATGGGAGAAAATTTTGGCATGCTACACATCTGATAAAGGCCTGATAACTATAATCTATTTAGAACTCTGGAAAATCAGCAAGAAAAAAATCAAATAAGGCTATCAAAAAGTGGGCAAAGTTCTCCTCATATAGATCTTTCATATCTCTCGTTAAGTATACTCCTAGGTATTTAATTTTCTTTGGGGCTATAGTAAAGGGTATTGCGTTTTTGATTTAAGTTTCTTCTTGATGGTTCTTGGCATATATGAATGATTCTGATTTGTGTGTATTGATTTTATACCCTGAAACTTTACTGAATTAATTTATCAAATCTAGGAGTCTCTTGGAAGAATCCAGGGGGTTTTCAAGATATAATATCATATCATTGATGAAGAGTGAGAGTTTGATAACATCTGTTCTGACTTGGATGGCCTTAATACCCTTTTCTTGCCTGATTTCTATAGCTAGGACTTCCAGTACTATGTTGAATAGGAGGGGAGAAAGTGGGCATCCTTGTCTGGTTCCGGTTTGAAGAGGGAATCATTTCAATTTTTCCCATTTAGGATTATATTAGCTGTTGGTTGGTGCCATTCAGGTGAGGAACTGGGGGGCAAACTCACAACTAACAGAGGTGGAGCACACTGTATGGGGGAAGGACATGCTTGTCACCCTGGCTTGGGATAGGGAAATGCATTGCATGCAACCAAAATGTTTGTACCCCCATGATATCCTGAAATAAAAAAGGGTAAATAAATCAACAAACTGCTATAGAGAGTAACCAAGGAAAAATGAGAGAAGACCCAGATAAGAAATGAAAAAGCAGACATTAAAATAGACATACAAAAGATCATCAGAGACTGTTATGAACAACTATATGCTAACACATTGGAATATCTGGAGGAACTGGATAAATTCCTGGACACAAACAATGTACTAAGATTGTAAAAAGAGACAGATAAGTCATTATATAACGATAAGATATCAATTCAACAAAAGAATATGACAATTGTCATTTCTTTTTCAAAATGACAATATACATATACCACATTTTATTAACCCACTCATATTGATGGGCACTTGGGTTGTTTCTACATCTTTGGAACTGTTGTGCTGCTATAAACATTCGCATGCAGATGTCTTTATGATAGAATGCCTTTTTTTTCCTTTGGATAGATGCCTAGTACTGGGATTTCTGGATCAAATGGTATTTCTATTTGTAGCTCTTTGAGATATCTCCAATCTCCATGGGGATTGTGCTAATTTTCAGTCCTACCAGCAGTGTAAGAGTGTTCCTACCTCTCCACATCCACACCAGCATTTGTTGTTTTGGACATTTTTGATAAAGGCCATTATCACTGAAGTTAAGTGATATCTCATTGTCGTTTTGAAAAAGAAATGACTAAGATCAGAGCAGAACTAAATGAAATTGAGAGCAAAATAACTACATAGAAGACCAATAAAACCATAAGTTGGTTTTTCCAAAAGATAAACAAAATTGACTGCCTTCTTTGTAGATTGACAAGAACTATAAAAGAATGGACTCTAATATACTCAATCAGAAATGAAAAAGGAGAGGTCACTATAGACATGATAGAAATACAAAACATTATCTTTAAATACTATAAAAGTTTATACACCCCAAAACTACAAAATATGGAGGAATTGTACAAATTCTTGAAAACACACAACCTCCTTAAGCTCAATCAGGAGCATATAGAATTCCTGAACAGACCAATATCAAGCACAGAAATTATAGCAGCAATGAAAAAGCTTTCGACAAAAGAAAGTCCTGGACCAGATGGGTTCACACTTGAATTTTACCAAATCTACAAAGAACTCATACCTATACTGCAGAAATTATTCCACAACACTGAGAAGAATTTTATCCTCCCCAACGCATTCTATGAAGCCAATAACACCTTGATCCCAAAGCCAGGAAGGGACACAACAAAAAAAGGAAACTATAGAGCAATGTCCTTCATGAATATAGCTGCAAAAATCCTCAACAAAATCTTCAGAAACGAAATGCAACAGCACATGAAAAAACATTCATCATGACCAGGTGGACTTTATCCCAGAGACACAAGGTTGGTTCAACAACACAAATCTATAAATACAATTCACCACGTAAATAAAAGCAAGAACAAAGACCATACCATTCTCTCAATACATGCAAGAAAGCATTTGACAAAATCCAGCACACTTTTATAATAAAAACTCTTAACAAAATAGGCATAGATGGAAAGTACCTTTAAATTGTTAAAGCTGCATATGTTAAAGCCACAGCTAATATCATACTGAATGGGGAAAATTGAAAGCATTCCTGCCTAGAACTGGAACCAGACAAGGTTTCCCATTATCTCCACTTCTATTCAACATAGTGCTGGAAGTCCTTGCAGAGCAATCAGACAAAAGAAGAGAATTAAGGCTTAAATTATGTTCTATTTCGGAGAGTGTTTTTTGTGCTGACGAGAAGAATATATATTCTGAAGCTTTTGGATAATGTGTTTTATAAATGTCTGTTAGATCTATTTGGTCTAAAGTCCAGTTTAGTATATTGCTGAGGACTGAATAAATCTCACATACTGAGTATAAATTATACAAATAGTATAATTCATATTAGCTTTTCTCTTTCCTTTCTTCAGATGATTTTTTTTGTTGATCTTCTGTCTAGATGATCTAATGCTGAGAGTGGGAGGTTGAGGTCTCCAACTATTATTATACTGGAATTTATCTCTCCCTTTAGATCTAATAATATTTTCTTTCTTTTTCTGGGCTGGAGTGCATGGCATCAACCTAGCTTACAGCAACCTAAAACACCTGGGCTCAAGAAATCCTCCTGCCTCAGCCTCCCAAGTATCTGGGACTACAGATAGGCATCATCATGTCTGCCTAACTTTTTCTATTTTTAGTAGCAACAGGGTCTCACTCTTGCTCAGGCTGGTCTTAATCTCCTGAACTTAAGCAATCCTCCTGCCTTGCCCACCCAGAGTGCTAGAATTACAGGTATGAGCCACCACACCCAGCCAATACTTCCTTTAATTATCTGGGTGCTCTAGTGTTGGATTCATATATATTTAGAATTGTTATATTCTTTTGTTGAATTGATCCCTTATCATTATATAATGACCTTCTTTGTCTCTTTTTACTGTCTTTGGCTTAAAGTCTGTTTAATATGATATAAATATAGATAATCCTGCTCACTTTTTATTTCAATTTATGTGAAATATTAAATATATTTTTTCATATCTAAACTTTTGGTATATATGTCTTTATAGGTAATGTGAATTTCTGGTAGGCAACATATAGTTTAGTCTTTCATTATTCTACATGTGGCTATCCAATTTTCCCAGCACTATTTATTGAATAAGTATTCTTTCCCCAAGTGTAAGATTTTGTATGCTTTGTCAAAGATCGCATGTCTATATGAGGATGATTTTTATGTGTGGATTCTCAGTTCTGTTGCACCGGTCTATGTCTCTGTTTTTGTGCTATTAGCATGCTGTTTGTTTACTACAGTCTTGTAGCATAGCTTGATGTCTGGTAAATTGATGTTTTCAGATTTGTTCTTTTTGATTAATGTTAATTTAGCTATATGGGGTCTTTTCTGGTTCCATATGAAGCATAAAATTATTTTTTCTAAATTTGTGAAAAATGATATTGGTATTTAACTGGGATTTCATTGAACATGTAGATCTTTTTGAGTAGTATAGATGTATGAATAATTTTCATTATGCCAACCATATAATCCTCTCAATAGATGCAGAAAAAGCATTCAACAAAATTCAGTATTGCTTTATGATAAGAATGCTTAACAAAATAGGCATTGATGGAAATTACCACAAAATTATAAAAGGCATATACAACAAATCCACAGCTGACATCATAGGAAGGGAACAAGGAAAAATTGAAAGCATTCCTGCTTAAAACTGGAACCAGACGAGGTTACGCTCTATCTCACTTCTATTCAACATAGCACTGGAAGTTCTAGCCAGAGCAATCAGAAAAGAGAAGCAAATCAAGGCTATCAAATTGGGCAGAAGAGGTCAAACTATTGCTCATTGCAGAAAATATAATCTTGTATCAGGAAAACTCCAAATACTCTGCCATGAGACTACTGAAATTGATAAATGAATTCAGCAAAGTATCAGATTACAAAATCAATGTACACACATCAGCATCATGCATATATGGAAAGAACAATAAAACTGAGAACTAAATGAAAGACTCAATACCCTTTACAATAGCAACAACAAAAAAATAAAATACCTAGGAATATATTTAAATTAGGAGGTTTAAGACCTCTATAGTGAGAACTATGAGACACTGAGGAAGGAAATAGCAGAGGATGTAAATGGATAGAAAACCATAGAATGTTTGTGAGTAATACAGTAATTAAATAGAAAAAAAATCCTGTTATATATATTTTATACATTTTGAAAAGACAGAAATCACTGTAAGCAAAAATTATTAAGAAATTGTTGTAGGGTTTGTACTCCCATAAATTTTACTTTATAAAGTAAAATATATGAAAACAAAAACAAATTTACTATTAAGATATTTTAAATGGATTTTACAGTATCTAATATTATTTGAAGAGAAACTTCATTGAAGATTCACACTGTAATCTTTAGCTGACTAATCTTCAGCTGATAGCTGGTGTCTTCTATGACAATATCTAATAAAAAAATTAAATTAATACTTTTTTATTTTAGCATATTATGGGGGTACAATGTTTAGGTTATGTATATTGCCCTTGACCCCCTATCCCCCATGAGTCATAGCTTCAAGCATGTCCATCCCCCAGATAGTGTTCATCGCACTCATTATGTATGTATATATCCATCTCCTCCTTTCCCCTCCCATCTGCTCAGCACATGATGAATGTTACTCCTATATGTGCACTTAGGTGTTGATCAGTTAAAATCAATTTGATGGTGAGTACATGCAGTGTTTTTTTTTTTCCATTCTTGGGATACTTCACTTAGTAAAATGGGTTCCAGTTCTATCTAGGAATATACAAGAGGTGCTATATCACCATTGTTTCTTACATCTGAATAGTATTCCATGGTATACATATATCACACTTTATTAATCCACTCTTGTATTGATGGACACTTGGGCTGTTTCCATATCTTTGCAATTGTGCATTGTGCTGCTATAAACATTCTAGTGCAGGTGTCTTTTTTATAGAATGTCTTTTGTTCTTTTGGGTAGATGCCCAGTAATGGGATTGGTGGATTGAATGGTAGATCTACTTGTATCTCTTTAAGGTATTTCCATATTGCTTTCCACAGAGGTTGCACTAGTTTGCAGTCCCATCAGCAGTGTAAAAGTGTTCCTATCTCTCCATATACATGCCAACATTTGTCTTTTGGGACTTTTTGATAAAGACCATTCTCACTGAAGATAAATGATATCTCATTGTGGGTTTGATTTGCATTTCCCTGATAATTAGAAATGTTGAGCATTTTTTCATGTTTGTTGGCCATTACTCTATCTTATTTTGAAAAGTTTCTCTTCACAGAAATAGAAAAAATAATTTTCCACTTCATATGGAACCAGATAAGACCCTGTATAGAAAAAGCAATCCTAGGCAATAAGAAGAAAATGGGAGGCATCAATTTGCCAGACTTCAAAGTATATTACAAGGCTATAGTAAGTAAAACAGCTTGGTATTGGCACAAGAACAGGGACATTGACCATTGGAACAGAACTGAGAACCCAGATGTAAAAAGCATCCTTATATAGCCATCTAATCTTTGACAAACCAGACACAAACATACAGTGGGGATAAGAATCCTTATTCAATAAATGGTCCTGGGAAAACTGGATAGCCACATGTGAAAGACTGAAACAGGATACTTTCACCTTTCACCTCTCACAAAAATCAACTCATTGTGGGTAACAGACTTAAACCTAAGTTTAATTCTTAAACTATAATAATTATAGAAGAAAATATTGGAAAAACTCTTATAAACATTGGCTTAGGCAACAAATTTATGAAGACGACCCCAAAGACAATCACAGAATCAACAAAAATAAATAAATGGGACATGATCAAATGAAAAAGCTTCTGCACAGCCAAAGAAACTGACACAGGAGCACACAGAATATCTACAGAATGGGAGAAAAGTTTGACATGCTACATATCTGATAAAGGAATGATAACTAGAATCTATTTAGAACTCAGGAAAATCAGCAAGAAAAAATCAAACAACCCTATCAAAAAGTGGGTAAATTAATACTTTTTCGTGTATGGAATTTCTGGTAAAAACTAGAAATCTTGCTTACAAATTATGAAAGAGCTATAACACTGAATTCATAACTTACGAATGTTTTCACATACAAGAAAATCTGTAGGACCATAAGTCTTCCCTTGTGAACTTTATAAAGTATATAATAAAAAATAGTACTATTCTTACAAAAACTCCAAAAAAAATCCAGAGGGGGAACAAAAACTTCCTAACTTCCTAACCTGTAAAACTAACATGAGAAGAAGTAGAAAAAAATTTTAGTTATTTTTTTATTTCAAAATGTTCAAAGAGTACAAATAATTTTGTTATATAGATACCTTGTATAAAGCTTAAGTTTGGGATTTTAGTGTGCCCATCACCAGAACTGTGTTCATTGTACCAAATAGGTAAGGTTTTACCCTTCTACCCCTCCCAACCTCCTCATTCTTACTTATCAATGTCCTTTACATCTCTTTTGTCTGTGTGTGTTCACGGTTTAGCTCTCAATTATTAGAAAGTACATGTAGTGTTTGTTTTTCTATTCCTGAGATACTTCACTTAGGATAATAGTCTCCAGTTACATCCAAGTTGTTGCAAAAGACATAGTAGTACTCTATGGTATATGGTAAGTCTACATTTATTTGTTTGAGGAATTTCCATACAGTTTTTCATAGAGACTATACTAACTTGCATTCCCATCAACAGTGTACAATTACCTATTTCCCTCTTCACCCATTATTTTTTGACTTTTTAATAGTCATTCTGGCAGGGGGAAGGTGATATCTCATTGTGGTTTTAATTAGCATTTCCATGATGATTAGCAATGTTGAGCATTTTCTGATATTTGTTGGCCATTTGCCTATCTTCTTTTGAAAAACTTGTTTATGTCTTTTGCCAACTTTTTAATGGCGTTTTTTGTTTTTGTTTTCTGGCTGATTTTTTTGTGTTCTTTATAGATTGCCTATAGTTTGTGAATATTTTCTCCCATTCTGTATGTTGTCTATTAACTAGGTTGATTATTTCCTTTGCTGTGTGAAAGCTTGTTAATTTAATTAAGCTCAATATATTTTTCATTATTGCTGTTGTATCTGCCTTTGGGGTCTTAGTCATAAATTCTTTGCCTAGGTCAATGTCTAGAGACTCTTCCCTGTTTTCTTCTAGAATTCTTATGATTTCATGCCTTACATTTAAGTCCTTTATCCATCTTGAGTCAATTTTTATATATGGTGAGATATAATGGTCCTATTTCATTCTTGTTCATGTGGCTACCCAGTTTTCCCAACACCATTTATCCAATAGGGCTTTCTTTTCTCAGTGTATGTTGTCTGCTTTGTAAAAGATAAGTTGGTGTACAAAGACATTTTTATTTCTGGGTTATCCGTTCCATTGGTCTATGTCTCAACTTTTATAGCATCACCATCTTGTTTTGGTCACAATAGCCTTGTAGTATAATTTGAAGTCAGATACTATGATGCCTCCACATTTGTCATTTTTGCTTAAGATTGCTTTAGCTATTTGGGCTCTTTTATGGTTCCAAATGAAGCATAGAATTATTTTTTTCTAGATCTGTGAAATATGACATTGTTATTTTCATTGGGATTCATGATGAATCCCAATAACACTGTATAACACTTTGGGCAGTTTGGACATTTCAACAATGTTCATTCTACCAATCCATGAGCATGAGATGTTTTCTCATTGTTTGTGTCCTCTGCGATTTCTTTCCTCAGTGTTTAATAGTTCTCTTTCAGAGATCTTTCTCCTGCTTTGTTAAGCATATTCCTAGGTGCCTCATGTTCTTTGCAGCTATTATAAATGCTATTGAGTCCTTGATTTGACTCTCAGCTTGACTATTTTTATTATATAGTAATGTTACTGATTTTTGAACATTGATTTTGTGACCTGAGACTGTTGAATTTATTTGCCAATTCTACGAGTCGTTTGGTGGAGTTTTAGAGTTTTCTAGATTGGAGATCATATCATCAGTTTGACCTCCTCTTTCCTCACTTGGATCTCATTTATCTCTTTCTCTTGCCTGATTGCTCTGGCTAGGACTTCCAGTACTATGTAGGGAAGAAGTGGTGGCAATGGGCACTCTAGGCTTGTTCCAGATCTTATGGGAAATGATTTCAACTTTTTCTCATTCACTATAATGTTGGCTGTGGGGTTATCATAAACAGCTTTTTAAATTTTGGAATATGTTCTTTCTATGCCTAGTTTGTTTAGGATTTTTATCATAAAAGTGTGCTGGATCTACTCAAATGTTGTTTCTGTGTTTGCTTCTCTTTATGCGGTAAGTCACATATATTGATTTGTATTTTTTAAATGATCCTTTTGTCCCTGGGATGAAATCCACTTGATCATAGTGAATTATCTCTTTGATGTGCTTTTGAATTCAGTTTCGTAGTATTTTTTTTTTTTTTGAGAATTTTTACATCATTGTTCATAAGGGATATTGGTCCATAGTTTTCTTTTTTTTGTTGTTTTGTCTTTTCCTGTCTTTGGTATCAAGGTGATACTGGCTTCATAAAATTAGTTAGGGAGGACTCACTCCTTCTCGATACTATGGAATGATTTTTGGACTGTAGGTACCAGTTCTTCTTTGTTCTGGTTGGGGCTTTTTGCTGTTTTCATTGTTGGTAGATCTTTTATTACTGCTTCAATTGCTTCTCATATTTGGTCTGTTGAGGATTTCTATTTATTCTTTATTCAGGATTTGGAGGTTTTGTGTTTCCAGGAATTTATGCATTTCCTCTACATTTTCTAACTGGTCTGAATAAGGGCTTACATAGTATTCATGAATGATATTTTGTATTTCTGTGGAATCAGTTGTGATGTCTCCTTTTTCATTTCTGATTAAGTTTATTGAGTCCTTTCTGATTAATCTGGTTAATGGTCTAGGTTTTTTGTTTATCTTTTAAAGGAACCAATTTTTTGTTTTGTTGATCCTTGTATCTTTTAGTTTACATTTCCTTTAATTCTGCTTTGAGATTTATTTTTCTTTCTTCTGCTGCCTTTGATTTTGATTTGCTCTTCCTTTTCTACTTCTTTGAAATATGATATTATGTTGTTAATTTGCGATCTTGTTGTCCTTTTGAAATAGGCTTTTAAGGCTATGAATTTTCCCCTGAGGAATGCTTTTGCTGCTTTCCATAGATTTTGATAGCTTGTGTCTGCTTTGTCATTCAGTTGAAAGAATATTTTGGTTTCCATATTAATTTCATTCTTGACCCAATAATTTTTCAGCAGCAGGTTGTTTAATTTCCATGACTTTGTATAGGTTTGAGTGTTTCTCTGTGATTGATTTCTAGTTTTATTCCACTGTCATCTGAGAAGATACATGATATGATTTACTTTATTTTTGCATTTGTTTAGACTTGTTTTGTGGTCTAAAATATGATTAATCTTGGAAAATGTCCCATGTGCTGAATAGAAGAATGTATATTCAGCAGTTATTGGGTTGAATATTTTATCAATGCCTGCTATGCCAATTTATAGTAGAGATCCATTTAAGTCCAGTGTTTCTTTATTAATTTTCTGCTTCAATGATCTGTCCAGTTCTGTCAGTGGGGCGTTGAAGTCAGGTAATTATGATACTACTGTTTATTTCTTTGCTTAGTTCTAGTAGAATTTGCTTTATGAATCTGGGAGATCCTGTGTTAGGTGCATATATATTTTAGATTGTTTTGTCTTCTTGTTGAATTACTCCCTTTACCATTATAAAATGACAATCTTTGTCTTTTTTTTAAAAAAATGTTGATTTAAAGTCTATTTTATTTGAAGATGGCTATACCTGTTCGCCTATCATTTCCATTTGCATGCAATATTTTTGCCATCCCTTACTTTGGATCTGTTGGAGCCCCTGTGAGTTAGATGCATTTTTTGGAGACAGCATATACTTGGGGTATTTTTTAAATCCCTTCAGCCAATTTATGCCTTTTAAGTGGGGTATTCAGACCATTCAGTGTTAATATAGGTATGTGGGATACTGTTCTGTTCATCATCCATTTGTTTTCCCTCTTGTGCTATTGTTTTATTAGAGCTGTGAGCTTTTAAGTTCCAGGTATTTTTACACTGATGGGTATCTATTGCCCTGTTGTATGTATAATAGAGTTTTGAGTATTTCCTGTAGGACATATCTACTAGTGACAAGTTCCCTTAGTGTTGGTTTCTCTTTAAAAATTTGTATTTCTCCATCAATTCTGAAACAGTTTTGCAGGATACAAAATTCTTGGTTGGCAGTTTGCTCTCTTTAAGAAGACTAAAAATGGAGCCCCAATCCCTTCTGGATTGTAGGGTCTCTGTTGAGAAGTCTTCTATTAACCTGATGTGTTTTCATTTGCAGGTTAGTTGCTGCTTTCCTCTTGCAGACTGTAGAATTTTCTCCTTCATTTTGACTTTGGCCAGGTTGATAACTATGTGTGTTGGAGCTGTTCTATTTGCTGTGAATCTCGCTGGTATTTGATGACAATCTTGTATTTGAAAATCTGAATGTCTAGTGATACCACATACATTTTTCTCAATAATTCCCCCTATTAGGTTCTCCATGCATTTTTTTCTTTTCTTTTTCTTCCTCAAGGATACCTATAAATCTTATATTGGTCCACTATACCTAATCCCATAATTATCTGAGTGATTATTCTTTATTCTGTTTTCTGCATCTTTGACTGACTTGGTAAGTTTGAAAGTCTTGTCTTCAAGCTCTGAAATTCTCTCTTCTGCTTGGTCTAGCTCTAGCTAGACCTAGATAGCTTATTGTTGAAGCTTATTGGTCTAGCTCATTGTTGAAGCTTTCTTCTGTATGTAGAAATTCCCTAAATGACTCTTTCATTTCTTTAAGTTCTTTTATATGTTTTCTTATGTTATCTATCTTTTTAGTGGCTTTTTAATTTTATTCATTCATATCCTGAAGATTTTTTCTCTTTCTTTCTTTCTTTTTTTCTTTTTTCTTTTTCTTTCTTTCTTTTTTTTTTTTTTTTTTTTTTTGGCTTCTTTGTGTTCATTTTAAACTTTCTTTTCATTCCCATTCATCTTGTTTGCCATCCTTATCTGAATTCTATCTCTGACATTTTGGCAATGTTCTGTAGGTTAGGGTCCATTGTTTGAGACCTATTATGATTCTTTAGGGGTGTCCAAACATCTGGTTTTTCCCTGTTGCCTGAATTCTTATTCTGGTTCCTTCTCATCTGAAATCACTTTTCTTAGTTCAAGACAGATAAGTTTGCAGTTCACTTGTTGTCCTTTGCTGGAAACTGTGCAAAGAAGTAGAATTTTCTTCTAAATTTTGGTGAACTTGTGTTCTCTTTCATTTTGGTGAATTTGGATGGTGAACTTGTGTCCTACTCTGGAGGACTGACCTGGCACCAGATGGGTATGGGTATTGTGAGTGTTTAACACTGTTGCTCTCCTGCATCTCTTGCCTCACAATTCCCTTGTGCTTGTCACTGGAGGTCCCCATGTTGCAGAATGAGTGAATGCCCCACCTAGTTCTGTCAGCAGCAGCAATTCTCAGTCCAACCAGATTGAGAGCTGTTCCAGTCAGATATGTAGGCAGTGGTCTTTGTCACTTAGCACTTGGTTGAGTGCAGCCCCACCCATCCCTGTAGGTAGTGGCTGGTTGTCATCCTACTTACAGTAGCAATTGATGGCCTGCACCAGCTTGAGCCCTGATGACTTAGACCCACAGACAGCATGTTTGTTGGTTGTCGGCAGGCTTCAGCACAGCCCCACTCATGTCCACAGGCTATGATGATAGTTGCAACACTCAGTCCCCCAGATGCAGTGGGAGTGTGTGTCACCTTCCCATGGGACTCATGAGAGTTTCTGGCCTTCCCGATGCCACCCCTACCCCAGACTGGCAGGAACAGTGGAGGAGGCAGCCTCAATGGATCTGACCCCTGGGTAGAGGCAGTGTTCTGCATCTAGTGTTTTAAAGTACTAGCAGCCACAGTCCTCATGGTTTGTGAGCCAGTGAGTCATGCCTGTGCCCTCTCTCTGTAGCAGTGTCTCTGCTGAGTCTCCAGATAGCTTCTGATGTCACTCCTATTGCCTTCTCCAGTGGAAAGTCCCTCCTGCTGGTCAGTTAGCAGGTATCATGGGGAGAGTGCAAAGACCCAGTATTCTCCCCTCTGTGCCTTCCCCACATGTGTGTATATCTTCCCTCTGTACATCCAGTGAACAGAAGAGGTTGCCTGTATTCCCTCACTTTCCCTTTGGGTGCCTTTTTTCACCTCTATTTTGATTTACAGTGTTCTCTCTGAGATGATTGATCTGAAGGTGGATATCCACTCACTGCCTTCAATCCTTTCCATGAAAGCTGCATGTGCAGGCTTCTTCTGTTCACCATCTTGGCCTCATTCAGAAATAAAAAATTGAAATAGTTTTTTATGCCTATTAAAGAAATTAAATTTGTAATTAAAAACATTCCTGCAAAGAAGACTTCAGGCTTGATTGGTGAGTTTTATGAAATATTTAGGAAATGTTTGATAAGTATCAGAAATAATATTAATTATTAACAAACACTTTCAGAAAATAAAAGAGGAGGAAGAAACATTTTCAACTACATTAATTGAGACAGTGTAGTATTAGTGTAAAGATGGAAAAATATATCAGTGAGATGAGATAGAATATGGGGTGCAGAAGTAGACTGAATATATACAGCTTACTTTTGACATAGGCACCTATGTATTTTGATGGGTGAAATAAGTCTTTTCAAAATGTTGCTGGAGCACTTGGATATGGATATGGAAACCTTAACCTCTACTTTATATAATAAACATAAAATCAATTTGAGATGGATTATAGACCTACATGTAAAAGTCAAAATTGTAAAACTTTGGGAAGAAAACATAGGACAATGTTTCTGTCACCTTGGAGTGAATGAAGAATCTGGAGGCACTAACCAGAAAAGAAAAAATCCTGACATATTGAGCTTCATCAAATTAAATATGTTCTGCACATCCAATAACATCAAAAAGAAATTTAAAAAGCCAGTCACAAATTAGGAGAAAATCTTCTCAATTCTAACTTGGGAAAATATCCATAATATATTTAGGTCATTAAATCTGAAATGTCCAATTTTGCATCAAAAGTGTGGTTTATTATATATCCAACAAGAAGCAGTACAATTAATCAGAGTATGTGCCTAAACTGTTGACACGGTTTTGCCATCTTAATGTTAGCTTGCTTATGTCAGCAGAGAAGAAGCCTAGAGAGTGAGTGGTGATGAAATCTTGAAAAGTGTTTTCCACAGCTACTTAAGAATTGAATATTTTTCCTTGTAAGAAGTGGCCCAACGTCTGAAAGAGGTGGGAATCAATTGGTGCAAGATCTGGTCAATATAGTAAATGACAAAGAGTTTCTAAGTCCAGCCTTTGTAGTTTAAGCAGCACTGTTTGTGCAACATGTAGTCAAGCATTCTCTTGCAAGAAGATTGGCCTGTCTCTATTGAGCATTCTCAGCTGCTTAATTGCAACCATCTTCATCATTTCATCCAACTGTTGGCAGTAGATATCTGCTGTAATCAACTGACCATGTTTAATGAAGCTGTAATGGATAATTACAGCTCTGGACTACTAAACACACACCATTAGCTTTTTCATTCAGTGTTGGACTGTGTTTCAGCACTTCATCTTTATTGAATCATTGTGGCAAACACTTGTGATTATCAAAAAGTATCCATTATTGTCACACATAATAATATGATATAGAAATGGTTTACCTTTATGTCATGAGAGCAAAGAAAGGCAAGCTTTGAAATCATTTCCCTTCTGATGCTCTTTTAATTCATGTGGAACACATCTATACAGCTTTTTTACCTTGCCAATTGGTTTCAAATGGTCCAATATTGTTGGAATAGTAACATCAAATCTTGCTGCTAATTCACACATAGGTTGAGATGGATTCCCTTCCACTATGGCTTTTTGCTCATCATTATCCACCTTGGTGTCAGGTTGCCCATGTGGCTCATTTCCAATATTCAAATCACCAGAACAGACTTTCTCAAACCATCAATATACTGTGCATTCATTAGCCACAACTTTGCCAAACATTTTATTGATATTTTGAGCTATCTGTGCTGCATTGATTCTGCAATGGGACTCATATTTGAAAATAACACAAATTTTTTACTTATCCACGGTTTCACAAAAATTGCTCTAAAAAATTTGACAGATAATCACAAGACAAATCACGTGTTTGAAAGAATGACCATGTACTTTCACAATAAAAATAAAACAAGAAGCATCAAAATGAAATGTCAGAGATATCAACTGTCAAACTTAGTACTTAAGAAAATTAGACATTTCATACTAAATAACCTATACAATGCAATCTTAAGTCACTTCACAAAAGAAGATTTCAAATGGTTGATAAGTAAATAAAAAGGGTTCAACATAAGCAGTCAACAGGAAAATACAAAATAAAAGGAATATGAGCAAATAGACAACCCACAGAGTGGGAGAAAATATTTGCTCTCTACACCTCTGATAAAGGTCTAATAACAAGAATCTATCTAGAACTTAAAAGAATTAACAAGAAAAAAGCAAACAATCCCAAGAAATGGGCGACAGAAATGAAAAGAAACTTTTCCAATGAAGACAGAATAATGGCATGCAAACATAAAGAAATGCTCAACTTCTCTAATTATTAGAGAAATTCAAATCAAAACCTCAGTGAGATACCACCTAACCCTAGTAAGAATGGCCTATATCAAGAAATCCCAAAACAACAAATGCTGGCGAGGATGCGGAGAGACAGAAACACTCCTACAGTGCTGGTGGGACTGCAAATTAGTGCAACCTTTGTGGAAAAGAATTTGGAGTTACCTCAAACAACTAGAAATAGAAATACCATTCGACCCTGCAATAGCATTGTTGGGCATCTACCCAAAAGAGCATAAGACATTGTATTTATAAAGACATCTGCACCCGAATGTTTATGGCAACACAATTCACTATTGCACGGTCATGGAAGCAACCCAAGAGCCCATCAATTCATGAGTGGATAATTAAAATGTGGTATATCCTCACAATGGAATATTACTCAATCCTAAGAAATGACGGTGAACTAACACCGTTTATGCTATCCTGGATTAAGCTTAAGCCTGTTATCCAAAGTGAGGCGACACAAGACATGGAAAATGGGCTCTACATCTACTCGCCATCAAATTGGTACTGACTGATTAAAACTATGGTTTTCAAATGGTGGCCATGCTCACCAGGGATTCAGGAGGGGGGGGACCCAATCTTAGGGAGGTGGCGAGTATTTTGGAAGGGAAGGGCATAACTCTATCCCTTCTTAGGGAGAGGCAAAGATATACAATGTAACCAAAATGTCAAAAAAAAAAAATCAAAACTAAACTTTTTATCAGGTGGTGGGCAGGCGGTAGGGGGGAGGAGGAAAGGGGTATATGTTTACATAACGTGTGTGACGCACACCACCGGGGGATTGGACACATCGAGGGGAGGGAGGGGGCAGGGGCAATATTTGTAACCCTAACAATATTTGTACCTCCATAATATGAAATAAAAAAAAGGAATATGAGATACCACTACAACAATATAAGACACCAACCAGAATTCCTCTAGTTGCAAATACTTTACAAAACCAAGTGGTGAGAATGAAGAGCAACGTGAATTCTCATGCATTGCTATCGAGAGCTTAGATCCAATTTTGGAAAATTTCTTAGAGTTTCTTATAGTGTTAAGATCTATGCAATAATTTAGCACTTTCAAATTAAGTCATAAGCCAAATAAAAGTGAATGCTATGTCTTCCAGAAGACTTGTACAAATATCCATAGCAGCTATGTACATAATAGCTCTGAAATGGAAAAGACACAACCGTCCTTCAATGGAAGAATGGAAAACTATGTTTTACTTATGTAGAGGACTAGTACAAAGCAATATAAAAGAATAAATCACTGATACATGAAAGAGCATAGATGGATCACAGAAAGTAGTTGAGGAAAAAAAGACAGGCAAGAAATAAACATATACTGTGTTCTGTTCAAGAACAAGAAAAAGTAATTTTTGATGCTAGAAATAAAAATGATGTTTTCTCTTGGTGTAGCTTACTGACTGGGAAGGGGTGCAAGGAAATTTGTGGTGAAATGGAAATGTTTTATGGTTAGATTTGAGTAGTTGTTATGTGGCTGTTTACATATGGAAAAAGTTATCCATCTGAACAATTAAGATTTGTGCATTTTATAGTATGTAAATTATATCTCCATAAAGGAAATGTCAGAGTAAAAGGCAAAAAACAAACAAAAGAGGCAAAGAGAACCTGACTACTGACAACAAGCATTTTTGTTGTTTTACGACTATCTTTCTTGACATATGTGATTTGGGATTTCATAGATTTTATATGGAGAAATCATGCTAAATCTACCTCCGAAGACTTTCACAGAGGCCCATGCAGACACTCAGAATGATGGCAGTATGTTACTAGACTCAGTGATGTGGTAATTACAATGTATTTCTGCTGAAGTTTTCCATTCTTGACAATGAACAATTAAATGTCCCCTGGGATCTAGTGTGATTTTTACTTCCATTCCTTCTTCATACTCCTCTAATGAAGTCTGAAAGTTCCAGGGGTTTCTTCTTTGGGACTCTAGTGTCCTTCTTGGTGATGATAAATAATCCTGCAGTACATATATCATGAGGGCATTTACATGTATTTTCACTTCTGACTGCAATGACACCCATCTATGTGGAAAGGTGAAGAGCAAGTAGGCGATGAGAAAGTGAGTACCAGGGGCCACGAGCAAGGTAATTTGACCTTTTGCTGTCTCTCCCCTGAATCTCTTTTGGGATGAGCACACAACCAACCAGATGTGATGTTCATGATGGACTGTGTCATCATGTCCCACAGAATGAATTTGAATATGGTCAAGAATTCAAAGAGGCACACCAGCAAATGCTAGTGCAGATTTGGGGCCTTTTGTATTGTCTTTTTATTATTATTGTTTCAAGAAAATATGGGAGTACAAACATTTTGGCTGCATTTTATAACCCTTGCCTCTCCCTAGAAAAGGTTAGAGGTATGCCCTTCCCCTCCACAATGCTCACCACATCCTTCAGATGTGGGTTAATCCTCCAACCCCCGAATCCCTGGTGAACACCACCACCATCTGAGCACCATAGTGTTAGTCAGTCAGTATCAATTTGATGGCGAGTACATGTGGAGCCCATTTTTCTGATCTTGTGTCACCTTGCTTTGGATAATGGGCTTAAGCTTAACCCAGGATAATATAAACGGTACTAGCTCACTGTCGTTTCTTATAATTGAGTAATATTCCATGTCTTAGGGGTCTAGGATTTATCAGCCAGATCACCACAAGGGAAAGCTTTGACTATTTCTGCTGCAGGGTTTGGAAATTTCTGTCTTTCTTGAAAATGATTAGTCTTAACAATTTCCTCCTGAGTTAAGACATGAACCATCCACTGACTTTTTTATAGGTAAAACATACGTACATCTCAAGTCAGAGTGTTCTTTTTTCTTTTTCCTTTCCATTAGCGTAGGAGAAAGATCCTGGTTTGTTGGAAGAAAAAAGAAGCACATGATCAAAGAACCTGTTTTCTTTGAGCTACTTCTTGGTGAGTACTTGGCCATGGGTGGGGTGTGATTTGCAATCTAATGGGTCAAATATTTAAACCAGAGGCTGGTTATGTTTAAGTCAGTATTATGGATCATGTACAGTGAAAGCAGTAGGCCTGGACAAATCAAAGAATTAAGTGAAGTACAATTTAACTATGGTGACTGAGTGACCAGAGCGCTAATTTGTAACAGAAGCCCAGACCCCTTCCCCAAAGATTCAGTGTCAGTTCATCTGGTTTCTGGGTGGGTACTGGCCTATTAAACAATTCTTGTTCCTCTAGTGACTGCCCTGGGCACCCAGGTGTGATTCCAACCACACCAGAATCTTCCCATGTAACAATGTTCCCTGAAAAAGGGAATGTTTAGGGGTGATTTATGACTAATAGCAGAAGGAAACACGTCCATTCTGCTGGGTTGATAAAGGAGGTGGATCCTGGTCTACCCATTATGTGTTCATAAGTTGAGTCTGCACAATGAAGTCTCGTAACTATTTCTAACCCTTCTTTAGACACGATTGCTGGGTAGTTATGGATACTGTGAGAGTGGGCTTTCCTGCTCAGGCTAGGGTCTTGAGTGAATGGACTTCAGGAAAAGAAATCGGTTGGAATATGGTGAGAGGAATGTGGCTTTTTCATGCTTTCCATTTTCAGAGCGCTAAAGGGAGTACATGGGAGGGCTTCATAGAATGCATGTCATACCTGAAGTGCAGACTTACACTGTGACCCCATGAAAGATTTTTCTGTGATTGCAAATCATTGAGATTGCCAATCACCCCCATGGTCAAGTACTCACCAAGAAGTAGCTCACAGGAAACAGCTTCTTTGATCATGTGCTTCTTTTTTCTTCCAACAAACCAGGATCTTTCTCCTAGCTCATGGAAAGGAAAAAGAAAAAAAGAACACTCTGACTTGAGATGTACCTATGTTTTACCTATAAAAAGTCAGTGGATGGTTCATGTCTTAACTCAGGAGGAAATTGTTAAGGCTAATCATTATCAAGAAAGACAGAAATTTCCAAACCCTGCAGCAGAAATAGTCAAAGCTTTCCCTTGCGGTGATCTGGCTGACAAATCCTAGACCATTTTCTGTGGGTTGACAGCCTTCATTGTTATTTTTTAGTCTTATTATTTTTGTCTGCAAAAGATAATGATTTCATTTTTTATCATTTAACTTAAATGGAATATTATTTGAAGGTACTATTTTCCAGAAAAACTAGTTGCACCAAAAATTTGTTCTCAAAAACAAAACCATAAAAAGTAAACCTTCAATTTTTATAATTAAACAATGGTAAAATGTCAAATAATTTTTAATAAAATATTGAAACAAAAAGAAGATTCTTTACTAAAAATAGTAATGGCAAGAAAACATTGATTTTTTTAAACAATAATAGTAGCCATCAATTAAATTCTTTATTCTTCACTGATAGTATTTTCTGCCTAACAGATCACAGAGGGTTGATGACAGACAGAGAAATGGACATAATGATAAACGTGAGGAATGAGACAATGGTCCAGGAGTTCATCCTGGAGGGGTTTCCTGCTGTCCAGCACCTGGGGAATGTGCTGTTCCTGGTGCACCTGCTGGCGTACCTGGGCTCTGTCATGGGAAACATGCTCATAATCACCATCACCTGGGCTGACCATCACCTCCAGACACCAATGTATATTTTACTCAGCAGTTTCTCCTTTTGTGAGTGTGGCTTTATAACCACAGTTATTCCTAAACTGCTGGTCATCTTTCTTTTAGGAAGGCAAACAATTACCTTTGCTGACTGTCTCACACAAGCCTATTCTTTTTTATTTCTTGGGGCAACGATTTTCTTCCTCATGGCTGTCATGTCCTTGGATCGCTACCTGGCCATTTGCAAACCTCTGCACTACCCAGCCATGATGAATCTCAGGGTTTGTTTCCTTCTGGTTTTCTTCTGCTATGTTTTGTCCTTCATCATCATCACTGGTTTGGTCGTCAAGGTTTCCCAGCTGTCCTTCTGTGGCCCCAATGTCATCCCGCATTTCTTCTGTGATCTTGGCTCCTTAATTCACCTCTCCGGTTCTGACACCAGATCTGTTGAAATGATGGCCTTTGGCCTTGCTTTATTTACCCTGTTGATACCCCTCATGATAACCATCATTGCGTATGGCAACATAGTAGTCACAATCCTGCGTCTCCCCTCAGCCAAGGAGCGGCAGAAAGCTTTCTCCACCTGCTCCTCCCACCTCATTGTCCTCTCTCTGATGTATGGCAGCTGTGTCTTTATATACGTGAAACCGAACCAAAGGGACAGGCTGGACTCCAACAAAGAGGCTGCTCTTGTGAACACGGTGGTGACCCCGCTGCTGAACCCGGTCATCTACACTCTGCGGAATAAGCAGGTTCACCAGGCTCTGAGGGATGCTCTGTCCAGGGTGAAATTGCACTAACAGGGTCATAGGTCTTTGGAGAGTAAGTAGATCTCCTTGGTCATCTAGTTCACTTTCCCACTATTGCAGCAATCTTCTGCATAAATTCTCAGCTTATGGTGATCTCGCTTATGGTAATGTTCAACTAGATGGATACTACCTTATCTTGCAACTCAATGCCTTCCACTATTTGAAAATTCAGATTAGTTCTCTATACTGTGATAAAATTATCTTCTTTGATATCTACTCATTGGTCTTACATGAATACAATTCAAGCAATATTTATGGAAAGCCTAATATACATAAATCAAATAATACATAATCTTTAAGTATAAAAAAGTTGCCAATTATATTTAATAATTTCTCACCATGATATATTCTTCTGCTTGAACCTTCTTATACCTAAGAACAAATAGACAGAAGCACCTTTATTAACCACCTTATGTGTTCAAGGTAAGGTTTGAAAATTGCATAAGGTCATATTAAATAGCTTTATTAAAGTTAATGGTAATTCATTAATTGTTTCTTTGTATGTAAGTGAATCAGCAGTAACTTACTAAGTTTTCTCTTTGGATCTGCTGGCTTTAGAGATATAAACAGCTTTGTGTAATACCAGGTTGTTAGCATGGGCACTTTCACTTTATCATTTTCCAGCTGCATCAAATATTATTAAGAAAGGTGTCTTTAATCCTTCCTGGAACCAGAAACAAAGTGAAAAACTTTTAAATTTGTTCATTTTCCCCCTGTAATTCATGTTTCCAGACACTAGACCAAATGGGTTGTAGAAAGGTGGTCCCCTTGTCGAATTCTCTCCTCCCATGCAAGAGATGTCTTCCCTAATATAACTTTAGGTATAGGTCTGGTGTGTCTTCTGGGTTAAGCTAATTCTGGTTGACAGTTTATGCAGCAAAAAATAAAAGAATTCATAATTAGAAAAGTTTTAAAACATAATGAGTGCATTAATGACAAACATGGATTAAAATAGAGTCAGTTATTTTGATTACAAGTGCATGGAAAAATCTCTCCCATCCAAAGTGTGTGCCTGTCATGGCTGGGTCCCCATCTGCATGGTGTCATTTGATTTTTTCTGTGTCTCACTAAGTCCATATTTTCCCTTTCTGCTTCAGAATTAATTGTATTTAAGGCATAATTTGCTCAGAAAGGATCTTAGACTTTCAAAGAGTGTTGGGTGATTTATATTATTATGCCTGGGAATGGCTGGACTGTAAGCTATTCTGGGAGTTATGGGCTGCCAAGGAGAGCTGTGTCTGTGTTTCTCCTGTCTCCCAAAGAGAACTTAGGCAGACAATTTCTATACCTAGTCTACATACAGGGAGCTCCCTAGAGTGAGGACAACATGCCCCTTGATCTCTGGATGTCAGAACTCTGGACTGCACTCTAGTAAACCCATAATTCAGCTGGAAGAAGTCACCATAAAAGCCCTTAAGGGATGAATGAGCCCTTTTAGCAAAATGGGACTCTGAGTCTAATCCTTAGCCAGTATCCCAGTGAACAAAGCTAGGCCCCGTAGGCTGGCCTTTCTTTAATTTGCCCTGGAAAAAAACTCTCATTTTTTTAAAAAATAAAGTATTTATTTTGGGATAATTGTAGATTCATATGCAGTTTTAAGAACAATACAGAGGGATCCAATATGCCCTTTACCCAATTTCCCACAATGGTAGCATCTTGCAAAATATATCACAGCCAGAAAGTTGACATTGATAAGGTCAAGATACAGGAGATTCCATCCCACAAGGACACCTCCTGTTGATCTTCTATAGCCACACACACTTCCCTCTTGCTGCAGCTATTCTGACTTTTATAACTTTTCCATTTTCAGAAATAAACATACGTGTGTGTGTGTGTGTGAGAGAGAGAGAGAGAGAGAGAGAGAGAGAGAGTATGTATGTAAAATTTTATAGGATGTAACCCTTAGGATTAGCTTTCTTCCTATGGCATAATTCTCAGGCGATTCTTCCAAGTTGTTCCATACCTCAATTGTTCATTCATTTTTATTGCTGAATATTATTCCATGGTATGTATGTATCACATTTTGTCCAATAATTTACCAGTTGAAGGACATATGGGCTGTTTCCAATAGTTAACTATTACAAGTAAAGCCTCTGTAAACATTCAGGTACAGGTTTTTTTGTTTGTTTGTTTTTTGTTTTTGTTTTTGAGACAGAGTCTCACTCCGTTGCCCAGGCTAGAGTGCCATGGTGTCAGCCTAGCTCACAGCAACCTCAAACTCCTGGGCTCAAGCAATCCTTTTGCCTCACCCTCCCGAGTAGCTGGGACTACAGGCATGTGCCACCATGCCTGGCTAATTTTTTCTATATATATATTTAGTTGGCCAATTAATTTCTTTCTGTTTTTAGTAGAGATGGGGTCTCGCTCTTGCTCAGGTTGGTCTTGAAGTGACTTTGCATGATCCGCCTGCCTCGGCCTCCTAGAGTGCTAGGATTACAGGTGTGAGAGCCACCGTGCCAGGCCAGGTACAGGTTTTTGTATGAACTTAAGATTTCAATTATCTGGGATAAATACCTATTAATGCAATTGTTGGGTTGTATGGTAGTTGCATGTTTGGTTTTGTAAGAAACTGGCAAAATGTTTTTCAGAGTGGCTGAAGAATTTTACATTCCCACCAGCAATGCATGGATGACTCAGTTTCTTCTCATTCTTGCTAGCATTTGGCAGTATTATTTTTGTTTCATTAGAATTAGAAATTAAGCATCTGCCATTTATTAAGGTATATAACAACTTTTATGAAATATTATCACTTAAACTTTCCAAACTATCTTTTCTTTATTGAAATTTTTATTAAAATGATCATAGATTCACAAGCAGTTGTAACAAATAGAGATCCATACACTTTTTGCCCATTTTCTACCAACAGTGACATTTTGAAACACTATAGTTTACTATTATAATCATGATATTGACATTGACACAATTTAAGTGTTCTTTTTCAGATATTCTCAGTTTTATTTATACTCATGCGTGCCTGGGAGTGGGGAGGGGGGTATGATTGTGTTTATAGTGTTGATAATTTTAGCACATGTTTGGGCTCATGTACCACCACCACAGTCAGGATACTGGATGGTTCAACACTGCAAAGATCCCTCTTGGGGCCCTTTTTATAGTTCTCACGTCCCGCCCTGCCCCCTGCCCCAAACTACCAACACAAAGAAATTTCTATTCTGTCCTACATTTTTAGAATGTTCTCATTTCCAAACTGTTATACAAATGGAATCATAAAATATGTAATCTTTTGAGATTGGCTTTTAGAAAAAGGAATTTTACAGAGAAAAAGGTTTTAATTTTACTGAGGTCCAATTTACCAATTTTCCACCCATAATTTATTGAGGATTGTTTCTGGGAACATTCATTCTCCAGAACTTCTGCCTACTTGTGCATGAATAAGCATACTCCCACAGCCAGAAAATTGTACTCTGGAAGAGTTTTCAGGAATTTGCTGTAAATACCCATAGGTTGTCTGTCAATGTGAATGGCAAGGCTATATGGGTGGGGCACCAGCAGTGCGTTCTTCAATCTACCTGTTACACTAATAAGATTTACTGGCCCAGCATGTTAGGTCCAGTTTGTTCTTATTCTTCAATGGAGTGGTTAGCCAGTTTTGAAAATAGAAAACAAAAATCCAAAACACTGACCTATAGCAGTAAGCAGCAAGCTACAATGCCTCCTGTTGCAACTGGTTCCAAGGCCACATATATAGTTATCTCCCCTTCCACTATCATCCATTCTAGATTTTCTTTCACCGACAGCCAGAATATCTGTTGGTTTAGTTTGCTTGCCGTCTAGGGTATTTTTATGCTGGAAGGGTCTGAGACCCTGGTCAGGCCGGGCATAGTGGCTCACCTAGTGCTAGGCCTGTAATCCTAGCACTCTGGGAGGCTGAGGCGGGTGGATTGCTCAAGGTCAGGAGTTCAAAACCAGCCTGAGCAAGAGCAAGACCCCATCTCTACTAAAAATAGAAAAAAATTAATTGGCCAACTAAAATATATATATATATATGTGTGTGTGTGTGTGTGTGTGTGTATATATATATATATATATATAAAATTAGCCAGGCATGGTGGCTCATGCCTGTAGTCCAGCTACTAGGGAGGCTGAGGCAGGAGGATCACTTGAGCCCAGGAGTTTGAGGTTGCTGTGAGCTAGGCTGACACCATGGCACTCTATCCCGGGCAACAGAGTGAGACTCTGTCTAAAAAAAAAAAAAAAAAAAAATTCATGGTCATAGATGCTATAACTTAGTTTCCAAAATGTTATTACCTTGGAAGCACCAAGAGGCAGCCCAGTGAATCCCATTAGTTTCAGACACTATCCAATCCTATTCCAAATTTGAATGAGGTGTGGGTGTCCTTGAGGTTTGCTCAGTTTCTGCTTCATCAAGTGATAAACATGTCATAAGGTCACTGGACCTTCCATTTCTGACCACAGTGTGTCAGTATGTCTTCCCTTCTGGAGAGACAGGGGAGTAACTGGTGACATTAGGACACTGATTGAACCCTAATGGAGCTGTGTTGACTGGGTGTCAGTAGCTGCGAGGGTCTCCACTCTGGGTCTGTCCTGCAGTGGATCCACAGCAAACTGGTTTGTGTCTGAGCAAGTGTTCACAACTGCCCATCGCTTACCCACTGCCTTGCAACAGCCTTGACCTGACCAAAGGTCATCAGGCTTCTGTACTCTCCCCACACCCCTAAAGCTTTGGCTTGCCTGAAGTCTGAGCAAGCACCCGGTTGCAGGACATTTCCTCTTGACAGCTCATTGTGAGAAGTGTCCAGTCACAGGAGAAGAATTTCCTGTGGGAGCACCCGATTTTGCCCCCTGCTCACCCCTCGTTCAGATTTTTCTTCCTAACAAAGTTTCTGCTGTCCTTGTTCACTCTTTTCTGTGAAAGGAAAGTCTTATTCAATTTAATTTTGAGATGCTTATAGATCCTACAATTGGAGCATTCTTCCTATTGCAACAAATAAATATTGAATACATTCTGTCTCACCTGTCTAGAGTTGTGTTTATTTGACACTGTCCATGAGGGCTGGTGAAGATGAGGATGGACAAGCTTTGGAGCTCCGAGGAATAATTCTGACTCAGCTTTGTGGCCAGTTTGATCCATGTTTCCTGTGATTGACCTTTATTAACTAAGGAATCTAAGATTTCCATAGGACTAAAATATTGGCTTTCCTAAATTTTAGAAAGCTCCAACTATGCCAAAAAAATATACACACACACATACATACACACATATATATACACACATGTATATATAAAACAAATTGCTATTTCTTGATTTGTTGAGGATATTATACAAATACGGAATTTTAAGCTGAACTAAACAGAGGTATCTTAAATTCAAAAGTTTCCTCCTCAATTTGTTGTCAGCCTAAAATAACATTTTAGTATTTGAGTTTTCTCTTGGGACTTAAGCTTTGGCTGAAACAAGATGGGGATTAGGATGGCAAGCAGCTGTTGGGAATACCTGAAGGGCATTGAGTAAGCAGACAGGACACTGAGATCTGGACCTGGTTACTCATGACGAAACCAGAATCAATGTCGGTTAAATGTGAAGAATGGCTGTGGGTGCTCATAAAGTAAGGGAGGGAGTTCCCACTGCCCTTAATTTGTTCCTCCTCATATCCTGCTGTGTGAAAGGAGGTATGAGGAGTGTCCATACAAGCAGTATTGCTGCCCAGCCACACTGATCAGAGTTCTCACCCAAATCCTGACAGTTACCTTGTGGCTCCTCTGCAGTGGATGAAGAGAACACTGGACTGGACCTTGCTCATAAACACTAGCACATGAAAAGCATGGTCTCTTCGTTATCTCTAAAAATGCCTGCTCTTTTCATTCCAGTCCTTCTGTGCTGGCCTCATTTCTACAGCAGATACCCTGAGGTGATATAACACTTTCCTGGTATCTAACGCTTAACCTACCTCCAGAGCCCCTCTTATCTCTGATCCACCCAAAATTATTACAGCTTTCACACTGAGTTAAAACTTTCAGTAAAGGTCATGTGGTTGTCTCCTAATATATCAGATCACTCTGTGTAATAATAAAGCTAGAGAGAAATTCCATCCGTGTAGTTACTGGACGGCTGTATCTTCACCTTGCAGCTTAGAAACGGTAGATTAGTGTGGTGCATTTGTTATTAATACAACTGCTTAATCAGTATTGATACATTATTATTAACTTAAATTCATAGTTTACATTAGGGTTCACTCTTTGAGTTTTACAGTTCTACGGGTTTTGACAAATGCATAATTTTATCTATCCATGATTACAGAATCACAGAATAGTTTTCCCAGAATCTTTCTAACCCTCTCCCTGAACCGCTGATCTTTTGACTTTCTGTAGTTTTGCCTTTCTCAGAATGTCATTTAGTTGGAGTTATGCAACAGGTAGCCTTTTAAGACTGCCTTCCTTCACTTAGAAATATGCATTTATTAATAAAAATCCTTTAATATTTTTAGTGGCTCGATAGTTCATTTTTTATCACCAATTAATATTCCATTGTCTAGATGTATCAGTGTATTTATTCATTTACCTCCCGAGGTGCATCTTAGTTACTTCCAGTTTTTGGTGATTATTA
Source organism: Mirza zaza (assembly GCA_008750895.1). NCBI lineage: Eukaryota > Metazoa > Chordata > Mammalia > Primates > Cheirogaleidae > Mirza > Mirza zaza. Next base: position 206,934 of record VSMD01105769.1, read on the forward strand.
TTAAAGGTACTATCAAAATTTGTGTGCAAGTATTTTTGTGGACATAAAATTTTTAATTAATTTGGTAATTAGCTAGAAGTGAAATTGCTAGGTTGTATGGTATGATTATATTTCTTACAAATTTGTAAGAAACAGACAAATAACTTCCAAAGTACAAGCACTATTTTGAATTTCTACCAACAATGATGAGAGTTGCCATTGTCTGTATCCTCCTTAGCTTTTGTTATTGTCAGTTTTTGAGATTTTACTCATTCTAAATGTGAAGTGGTATTGCGTTATTGTTTATTTATTTACTTTTTATTTTATTTTATTTTTATTCCAGAGTATTACTGGGGTAGAAATGCTTTGGTTATGTAAGCTGCCTTTGTACCACCTGACAAGAATGCCCATCCCCAAGACAGCATGCAACTCCTTTGTTAGGTGTGAATTTATCCATCCCCTCCTCCCTCCTCATACCTGCCCAACATCCTATGAATGTTACTTCCCTTATGTGCACATTAGTGTTGATTAATTAGTACGAATTTAATGGTGAGTATATGTGGTGTTTGTTTTTTCATTCTTGTGATATTTCATTAACATTAATGTACTCCAGCTCCACCAAGGATAATACAGTAGGTAGTTCATCATTTTTAATGGCTTAGTGGTACTCCAGAGTATACATATACCACATTTTGTTAATCCACTCATGTATTGATGGGCATCTGGATTATTTCAACATCTTTGTAATTGTTAATTCTGTTGCTATAAACATTTGAGTGCAGATATCTTTTCTTTAGAATGTCTTATTTTCTTTTGGGTAAATACCCAGTAGTGGACTTGCTGGAACAAATGGTAGTTCTACTTGTAGCTCTTTGAGGCATCTTCGCATTGCTTTCCATAGAGGTTGTACTAGCTTGCAGTCCCACCACCAGTGTATGCGGGTTTCCATCTATCTACATCCATGACAACATTTATTGTTTGGGGACCTTTTTCATAAAAGCCATTCTCACTGGAGTTAGGTGATATCTAATGTGATTTCGATTTACATTTCCCTGATGATTAGAGATGTTGAACATTTTTTTCATATGTTTGTTGGTCATTAGTCTAACTTCTTTGGAAAAGTTTCTGTTCATGTCCTTTGTCCACTTTTTAATGAGGTTGTTTGATTTTTTCTTGCTGATTTTCCTGAGTACTATATAGATTCTATATATCAGCCCTTTATCAGATGTATAGCATGAAAATATTTTCACTATTTCTGTAGGTTGTCTATTCAATCTAGTGATAGTTTCTTTGGCTGTGCAGAAGATTGTAATTTGATCAGGTCCCATTTATTTATTTTTATTGATTCTGTGATTGCTTTTTGGGTCTTCTTCATAAATTCTTTGCTTAGGCTGATGTAGATAAGAGATTTTCCAAAGTTTTTTTCTAGAAGTCTCAAGGTTTCATGCCTTAGGTTTAAGTCCGTTATCCATTGTGTGTTGATTTTTGTAAAAGGTAAGAGGTGCAGATCCTGTTTCAATCTTCTACATGTGACTATCCAATTTTCCCAGAACCATTTATTGAATTAGGGATTCTTTTCCCCAGTAAATGTTTTGTCTGCTTTGTCAAAGATCATATGGCCATAAGAGGATAAATTTATATTTGGGTTTTCAGTCCTGTTCTAGTATCCTATGTCACTGTTCTTGTGTCAGTGAAATGCTGTTTTGGTTACTATTGCGTCATAGTATAACTTGAAGTCAGATAAATTGATACCTCCCAATTTATTCTTTTTCCTTAAGGTTGTTTTAGCTATACTAGGTCTTATATTCTTCCAAACAAAGCATATAATTATTTTTCTAGATTTCAAATATTGATGTTGTTATTTTAATAGAGATTGCATTGAATCTGTAGATGACTTTGGGTAGTATAGACATTTTAACAATGTTGATTCTGCCAATCCATGAGCATGGTATGGTTTTCCATCTGTTTACGTCCCCTTGTATATCCTTCCTCAGTGTTTCATAGTTCTCCGTGTAGAGGTCTTTTACCTCCTTAGTTAAATATATTCCTAGGTGTTTTATTTTCATTGTTGCTATTGTGAAAGGTATTGGATCTTTGATTTGACTCTCAGTTTGATTGTTCTCGGTGCATAGGAATACTACTGATTGGTGTACATTGATTTTGTAACCTGAGACTTTAATGAACTTATTTATCAATTCCAGTAGTCTCATGGAAGAATATTTGGGGTTTTCTAAATATAAGATCATATCATAAGCAAACAGCAATAGTGTGACCTCTTCTGCTGCCATTTGATTTCCCTTGATTTTTTTTCTCTTCTCTGATTGATCTGGCTAGGACTTCCAGCACCATGTTGAATGGAAGTGGTGATAGAGGACAACTTTGCCTGATTCCAGTTCTAAGAAGAAATCCTTTCAATTTTTCCCTGATCAGTATAATATTGGCTGTGAGTTTTTTGTATGTGGCTTTTAACATTTTGAGGTAAGTCTCCCCTATGCTTATTTTGTTATTGTTCTTGTCATAAATGGGTGCTGAACTTTGTTGAATGCTTTTTCTGCATCTATTGAGAGGATCATATGATCTTTGTTTTTACTCCTGTTTATTTGGTGAATTACATTTATAGATTTGAATATGTTGAAACAACCCTGCATTTCTGGGATGAATCCCATTTGGTTGTAATGGAGGGAGGCAGTGTGTTTCTAAGAATTTATCCATTGACCACACATTATCAAATTTTTGTGCATAGAGATTTTCATAGAATTCATAGATGATATTTTGTATTTCCACAGTATCAGTTGTGATTTCTCCTTTTTCATTTTTTTATTTTAGCATAGTATGGGGGTACAAGTGTTAAGGTTACATATATTTCCCATGCCCCCTCCCCCTAGAGTAAGAGGTTCAAGCGTGTCCATCCCCCAAATGTTGCACACCTTACTTGTTGTGGTTGTATACCCATCCCCTCCTCCCCCCTCCCACCCTCCCAACACCTGATAAATGTTACTCCTATATGTCCACTTAGGTGTTGATCCATTAATACCAATTTGCTGGTGAGTACATGTGGTGCTGGTTTTTCCATTCTTGAGATACTTCACTTAGTAGAATGGGTTCCAGATGTATCCAGGAATACACAAGAGGTGCTATATCACCATTGTTTCTTAAAGCTGAGTAGTATTCCATGGTATACATATACCACATTTTATTAATCCACTCATGAATTGATGGGCACTTGGGTTGTTTACACAGCTTTTCAATTGTGAATTGTGCTGCTATAAACATTTGAGTGCAGGTGTCTTTTTCATAAAGTCACTTTTGATCTTTTGGGTAGATGCCCAGTAGTGGAATTGCTGGATCAAATGGTAGATCTACTTGTATCGCTTTGAGGTATCTCCATATTGCTTTCCACAGAGGTTGAACTAGTTTGCAGTCCCACCAGCAGTCCCACCAGTGTAGGAGTGTTCCTCTCTCTCCGAATCCACGACAGAATTTACTGTTTTGGGACTTTTTGATAAAGGCCACTCTCACTGGAGTTAAGTAATATCTCATTGTGGTTTTGATTTGCATTTCCCTGATGATTAGAGATGTTGAACATTTTTTTCACGTTTGTTGTCCATTATTCTGTCTTCTTTTGAAAAGTTTCTGTTCATGTCCTTTGCCCACTTTTCGATAGGGTTGCTTGATTTTTCCTTGCTGATTATCCTGAGTTCTAAATAGATTCTAGTTATCAGCCCTTTATCAGATGTGTAGCTTGCAAAAATTCTCTCCCATTCTGTGCGTTGTCTGTTTGCTCTATTGACAGTTTCTTTGGATGTGTAGAAGCTTTTTAATTTTATCAGGTCCCTAGGCCAATGTCTAGAAGAGTATTTCCAACATTTTCCTCTAGCATTCTAATAGTTTTACACCTAAGGTTCAAGTCTGTTACCCAGCAGGAGTTGAGTTTTGTGAGAGTTGAAAGGTATGGGTCTTGTTTCAGTCTTCTACATGTGGCTATCCAGTTTTCCCAGCACCATTTATTGAATATGGATTATTTTCCCCAGTGTATGTTTTTGTCTGCTTTGTCAAAGATTAGTTGACTATATGAGGATGGTTTTATATCAAGGTTCTCTGTTCTGTTACACTGGTAAATGTCCCTGTTCTTGTGCCAGTCAAAAGCTGTTTTAATTACTATAGCCTTTTAGTATAGTTTGATATCTGGTAAACTGATACCTCCTATTTTGTTTTTATTGCCTAGGATTGATTTTGCTATACGGGGTCTTCTCTGGTTCCATATGAAGCATAAAACTATTTTGTCTATATCTGTGAAAAATGATCATGGTATTTTGATAGGGATTGCCATTGACTCTGTAGGTCACTTTAGGTAGTATAGACATTTTAACAATGTTGATTCTGCCGACCCATGAGCATGGTATATTCTTCCATCTGTTTACATCCTCTGCTATTTCCTTCTTCAGTGTTTCATAGTTCTCCCTGTGGAGGTCTTTTCCCTCCTTAGTTAAGTATATTCCAAGGTACTTTATTTTCTTTGTTACTATTTTGAAGGGAATTGAGTCTTTGATTTGGTTCTCACTTTTACTGTTGTTGGTGTATATGAATGCCTCTGATTTCTGTGTATTGATTTTGTATCCTGAGACTTTACCAAATTCATTTATAAGAACAAGGAGTCTCTTGGTTGAATCCTTGGGGTTTTCTAGGTATAATATCATGTCATAAGCAAAGAGTGAGAGTTTGATCTCTTCTGCTCCCATTTGGACGCCCTTAATTCTGCTCGCTTGTCTAATTGCTGTGGCGAGGACTTCCAGCACTATGTTGAACAGAAGTGGGGATAGTGGGCAACCTTGTCTTGTTCCAGTTCTAAGTGGGAATGCTTTTGATATTTCCCCATTCAGTATGATTTGGCTGTGGGTTTGTCATATATGGATTATATCATTTTTAGGTAAGCCCCGTCTATGCCTATTTTGTTGAGCCTTCTTATCATAAAAGGGTGTTGAATTTTGTCAAATGCTTTCTCTGCGTCTATTGAGAGGATCATATGGTCTTTGCTTTTCTTTTGTTTATATGGTGAATTACATTTATAGATTTGCATACGTTGAACCATCCATGCATCCCTGGGATGAAGCCCACTTGGTTGTGATGAATTATTTTCTTGACATGCACCTGGATTCGATTGGCTAGGATTTTTTTGAGAATTTTTGCATCTATATTCATAAGCGATATTGGTCTGTAGTTTTCCTTTTTTGTTGCATCCTTTCCTGGTTTTGGTATCAGGGTTATGTTCGCTTCATAAAATGTGTTGGGGAGAATTCCATCCTTCTCGATGTTGTGGAATAATTTCTGCAGGATCGGCACCAGTTCTACTTTGTAGGTGTGGAAAATTCGGGTGTGAAACCATCTGGTCCAGGACTTTTCTTATTAGGAAGGTTTTTTATTGCTGTTTCAATTTCAGTACTTGATATTGGTCTGTTCAGGAATTCTATTTCTTCCTGATTGAGAATAGGCTGTGTGTTTCTAAGAAATTGTCCATTTCCTCCACATTTTTCCAGTTTGTGTGCATAGAGGTTGTTGTAGTATTCATAAATCGTATCTTGTATCTCCGTGGCATCAGTTGTAATTTCTCCTTTTTTGTTCCTGATGGAGTTTATTAGAGATTTTTCTTTTCTGCTTTTCATTAGTCTAGCCAATGGTGTATCATTTTATTTTTTCAAAGAACCAATTTTTTGTTTTATTAATCTTCCGTATAGTTTCCCTGTTATCAATTTCATTTAGTTCTGATTTGATCTTAATGATTTCACTTCTTCTGCTGGGTTTGGGGTTGGTCTGTTCTTCTTTTTCCAGCTCTTTGAGACGATTCATTAGGTTGTCTATTGTGATCTTTTCGACTTTTGGATATAGGCATTTATGGAAATAAACTTTCCTCTCAGGACTGCTTTAGCTGTGTCCCACAGGTTTTGGTAACTTGTGTCACCTTTGTCATTTAGTTCAAAGAATCTTTTGATGTCCATCTTGATTTCCTTGTTTATGAAGTGATCATTCAACAGAAGGTTGTTTAGTTTCCATGACCTTGTGTAGAAATGAGTACTCCTGTTAGGATCGATTTCTACATTTATTCCATTGTGGTCTGAAAAGATACATGGTATAATTTCTATTTTTTAAGTTGTTTGAGATATTCTTTGTGTCCTAGGATATGGTCAATCTTAGAGAATGACTCATGAGCTCATGAGAAGAATGTATATTCAGTGGTTTGGGGGTAGAATGTCCTGTAAATGTCAGGCAGGCCCATTTGTTCTAGAGTTCTGTTTAAATCCATTATTTCCTTGTTGATTTTCTGTTTGGAGGATCTGTCCTATGCTGTCAGTGGGGTGTTAAAGTCTCCAACTATTATGGTGTTGTTGTTTATCCATTTGTTTAGATCCAGTAGAGTTTGATTTATGAATCTGGGTGCACCAAGGTTGGGTGCATATATATTTAGAATTGTTATGTCCTCTTGTTGAACTGTCACCATTATATAGTGACCCTCTTTGTCTTTTATTACTTTTGTTGATTTAAAATCAAGTTATCTGTAATCAGCACCACCATGCCAGCTTTCTTTTGGCTTCCGTTTGCTTGAAATATTGTTCTCCACCCCTTTACCTTTGGTCTAATTGCATCCTTCCAGGTTAGATGTGTTTCCTGAAGGCAGCAGATACTTGGCTTGTGTTTTTTTATCCATTCGGCCAGCCTATGTCTCTTGAGTGGGGAGTTCAACCTATTCACATTTATTGAGATAACTGATTGTTGGGGCAGATTTCTGTTCATTATGTTGGGTTGAACTTTGTTGCTTTGTTTTCTCCCTTGAGCCATTGTAGTGTCTGGGCTTTGATCTTTACCTTTGAGTAGATTTACATTTCATGAGTGTTTATTGTGCTGATCTGTGAATAACACTGTACTGAGTTCTTCTTGAAGGGTTGGTCTTATCTTGGTGAATTCTCTCAGTCTTTGCTTATCTGAGAATGTCTTGATTTCTCCTTCATATACAAACCTTAGTTTTGCAGGGAATAAGATTTTAGGCTGGGCATTGTTTTGATTCAGAAGTGAGGATGGGGCCCCAGTGTCTCCTTGCTTGTAAAGTCTCAGTAAAGAAGTCTGGTGTTATTCGAATTGGCTTTCCCTTGTGTGTTACTTGCTTCTTTCATCTCACAGCTCTTAGAAGGGCCTCTTTTGTTGATATTTTGGTCAGTCTGATAACTGAATGACATCTTCCTGTTTGCATTGAATCTCCCATGGGTCTTCTGAGCTTCTTGAACTTGTATATCGAGATTTTTAGCAAGGCCTGGGAAATTTTCCTCTATTATATCTTCAAATAGCTTTCCAACCCTTGAGTGTTTTCTTATTCCCCTTCTGGTAATCCTATGACCCTCACATTAGGTTTCTTCACATAATCCCACCTCTATTGTAGGATTTGCTCTTTTCTCTTGTTTCTCTGCTCTATCTTTGTGACTGATTTATTTAATTTAAAGGTGTTATCTTCAATCTCTGAGATTCTTTCTTCTGTTTGATCTATCCTGTTCTTGAGGCTTTCCACTGTATTTTGTCATTCCCTGAATTGATTCTTCATTTCCAGGAGTTCAGTTAATCCTTTTTTCATTGTATTGATTTCTTTAGTGAATTTTTGTTCCAGGTCCTGGAGGTTTTTGTGGTTTCTTTGTGTTGGTTATGGAGTTGTTCTTACAGGTCGTTGAATTTTCTTATGATTCACATTCAAAATTCCTCTTCTGTCATTTTGGTTGGTGTCTGTTTCTAAGGGGCTGGTGCTCCTCTTTGGGGGTTGGTTTCTGTTCAGTTCTTCATATTTCCGGAGTTCCTTCACTGATTTCTTATCATTTCGATCGGTTGTTGCTTCTTTCCTTTAGGTTTCCATTTGGGTATTCACATGCCTTGTTTAGTTTCTGAGCTGGTAGGTGGTGTCTGTGGGTGAGATTCAACCACTGCCTGTATGATGAGTCAGTAGGTGCCATGAAAAGGGTGTGCAGAATGTCTTCCCTGTCAGTAGGTGGCACGTGCTTGGAGGAACAGGCTATGCTGTTGTTTTTGTGTTCTGTAACCAGCTCTTGTTCCTCTAGAGAGACACTCTAGTGCCTCAGGTGGTGGGTTGGCCCCTGGGACTTCCAGGTGTGTCCTTTTCTCCCCCTCAGTGAGGTCTGGTCTGGGAGTGAGTCTGGGCAGATCTGGGTTGGGTAAGCCTGCCCTCAGACACCACCAATGTCGTTAGCAGCGGTCAAAGTTCTGTTCTCTGCTTCCAGGAAAAGCTGTCAGGGAGGGGCTGGAATGGCACCACTCAGTCAGAAAGTCTACGTGTGGGGTTGGGCTGTCTGAGACCTGCAGTCTGGAGCAGGCCTCACTTCTTTCCACCCTCCCCAACTCCTTGGCTACTCCTGGGCCTCTGCCAGCAGGCCAAATCTCACGCCACCAGGTCTCCCTTGGCTGTGATGACGGCCAGGACGTTCCCTGTACAGGATTGCCGCCTAGGCTGGGCACATGGCCCCCTTTTGGGAGGAGGATTGCTCTCAGGGATGCCAATCTGCCCCTGAAGTCACATACACCTGAGTAGGCTATTCGCGTATATCCCTTCTGTGCCTCAGGCAATACAAGACCTGGGTGAAGTGGATCTGGTCTGCAGGTCTGACCTCTGGGCCCTAGAGTTCAAACTATATCCCCACCAAGGAGAGGAGTGCCAGTCCCAATTCATCCATGGGGAGCCCAAGCTGGGTCAATGTCTCTCAGCCTCAGGGTTTGCCCCATTTTCCTAGGATCACCGTGCCAGCAGCACTTGGGAGGGTTGGCGGGTAGGGAGCTCACTGTCTGTGTTCCCCTCAGTCAGCTGTAGGGCCCCAAAAGGGAAGGTCCTGTTCCTTGTAGGTGCCTCAGGCTGATGACTATATTGTCTCTCTCGGCAGCCATGGATAGGGTCAGGGGAGGGGAGAATGAGGCAATATGGTGCCTGACTGCGGCTTGGGTCTGTGCACAGGGAGGTGCCCGTGGGAGTTGGGAGCCTGGTGCTGGGTCTGCTACAGGCTTACTGCTCACTGGTGTTGGCCGTCTCTGGGCTGGTGTCCGCAGGTCTCTCCACCCGCTGGGGAGCCCACCAGCAGTCCGAGATGCAAGGGAGAGGAAAGTTAGCCACTCCACCTACCCTTGCCATTGGTCTCCAGGCTGCTCTGGAGGTCTCAGCTTCCAGTTCTCCTCCCCAACCTCCTCCAGTGGAGTCTCCCGTGGTCTCAGGTACCCCTCCTTCCGACCCTTGTCTGATGTATGCTCGTCTTCTTGCTTCTTTCTTCTAATTTCTGCTAGAATCTTTCTTTTCTGCATAGACACTCTGTCTGGCTGTGTTTCTCATCCGCCATCTTGATCTTCTCCTCCTTTTTCATTTTTGATTGAGTTTATGAGAGTCCTTTCTTTTATGCTTCTGGTTTATCTAGTGAGAGGTGTGTCCATTTTGTTTATTTTTCCAAGAATCAGATTTTTGTCTCATTAATCTTTTATATAGTTCTTTTGTTATCAATTTCATTTTATTATTCCTTTTACATTTTTTAAAATTCAGGATATTATGGGAGTACAAACATTTTGGTTAGATGTAATGCTGTTTGCCCCACCAACTACTAGGCATCTATCCAAAGGAATAAAAGACATTCTATAATAAAGACATTTGCACTCGAATGTTTATAGCAGCACAATTCACAACTGCAAAGATGTAGAAACAATCCACATTTCTTTTCCTTTTTTTAACTTATGTTTTCTTATTTCAGTATATTATGGGAGTACAAATGTTTAGGTTATGTATATTGTCTTTGCTTCACCTGAGTCAGAGCTCGAAGCATGTCCATCCCCCAGATGATATGCACTGCACCCATTAGGTGTGAATATACTCATCTCCTTCTCCTGTGTCCCCCTTGCCAGGCAGCAGATGAATGTTACTTCTATATGTGCACATAACCATTGATTAGTTAATACCAATTTGATGGTGAGTACATGCGGTGTTTGTTTTTCCATTTTTGTGATATTTCACTTAGTAGAATGACCTCCAACTCTATATCAAAAAAAAAAAAAGATCACAAATCAACAATCTAATGAAGTGACTCAAAAAAATTCACCACATAAACATAAGTAAAAACAAAGACCATATGATCCATTCATTGAGCCTATGTCCCTTCAGTGGGAATTTCAAGCCATCCACATTTATTGAAATAATGATAAGTTGGGAGGATTTCTGTTCATCCTGTTGAGTAGAACATTATTGCTTTGTTTTGTCTTGAGACATTGTGGTATCCAGCCTTTGACCTTCAGCTTTTGGATGATTTCACACTGGTGCGTGTTTTTTGTGCTGTTGCATGTGTAATGCAGTTCTGAGTACTTCCTTCAGGGCAGTCTTGTTTTGAAAAATTCCCTCAGTGTTTATTTCTCTGAAAAATGCTTTATTTTCCCAACATAAATGAAACTTAGTTTTGCAGGATACAAAATACTAGGCTGGACATTATTCTGTTTGAGAAGACTGAGAGTGGGGTCCCAGTCACTTCTAGCTTATAAGGTCTCAGTTGAGAATTCTGCAGTTAGTCTGATGAGTTTTCTTTGTAAGCTATGTCATGCTTTCACCTTACAGCTCATAGAAGGGCTTCTTTCATGTTCATTTTGACCACTCTCATGACTATGTGTCATGGCGTTTTCTTCTTTATAATGAATCTCCCAGAGTCCTTTGAGCTGCTTGTACACAAATATCTCGATTTCTAGCAATCCCAGGGAAATTTTTCTCAATTTTCCCTGAAATGGATTGTCCAACCTTTGTATATATTTTTTTCTTCACTGTCAGGAATGTCTATGATTATTGTGTTAAGCCTCTTCACATAATCTCATATTTTTTGTAGGCTTTGCTCTTTTCTCTTATTTCTCTCCTCTATCTCTACAACTGAATTGCTGAATTGAAAGATGTTGTCTTCACTCTATAATTCTTTCTTCTGCTTGATCCAACCTGCTCTTAAGGCTTTCCACTGTGTTTTATGATTCTTTAAATAAATTTTTCAGTTCCAGAAGATCTGTCTGATTTTTCTTTAATATTTCAATTTCTTTGATGAATTTTTCATTCATTTCCCACATTATTTTTGTGGTTTCTTTGTGTTGGGTTTCCAGTTTATCTTGCATTTCATTGTGATTTCTTATAATCCATGTCTGAAATGCTTCATCTGTCTTTTCAATATGGTGACATTGTTTGATACCCATTGCTAGAGAGTTGGTGTTCCCTTTTGGAGGATGTCCTTTCACTTTGATTCTTCATACATCTGGAGTTCTTTTGCTGATTCCTTCCCATCTGGGAGAGCTGTTGCTTCTTACCTTTGGATTTTCTTTTGTTTAAATAATGGCACATGCAGTTTGATATCAGAGCCAGTGGGTGGTGCTTGTGCATGAGAATTGGCCACACACTGTATGATGAGTCAGTAAGTGCAATAAAAGACTGTGCAAATTGACCTCCCTGTCAGTAGGTGGCACTTGCCAGAAGAAACAAGCCGCAATGTTGTTTTTTGGTGAAGTGATGAGCTCTCATTTCTCAGAAGAAGCTAGAGTGCCATGGCATCAGCTTAGCTCATAGCAACCTCAAACTCCTGGGTTCAAGCAATCCTTCTGCCCCAGCCTCTCAAGTAGCTGGGACTACAGGCATGTGCCACCATACCCGTATAATTTTTTCTATATATATTTAGTTAGTCAGCTAATTTCTTTCTATTTTTTCATAGAGACGGTGTCTCACTCTTGCTCAGGCTGATCTTGAACTCCTGAGGTCAAATGATCTGCCCATCTTAGCCTCCCAGAGAGCTAGGATTACAGGCATGAGGGCATGAGCCACCACACCCAGCCTCCAGGTGTTTCTTTATTCTCCACCTCAGCAAGGCTTGGTATGACTCAGTTGGGTGAAACTGTCCTCTAGCTCCACAAATGCTTTTAGCAGGGGTCAAAGGTCTATTCCCTGCCTCTTGCCAAAGCTGCCAGGGAGGGGGTGAAGTGGCCTCACTCAACCAAAAATTTGACATGTGGATGTGGGGCTGTCTGAGACCCATAGTCTGGCAGTCTGGAGCAGGCCTCACTCCTTTCCATCCTCCCCATTCCAGTTTATCCCAGGCCTCAAACTGGCCAAGCTTCCCCACAACTGTGATGTGAGCTGGCAGATTCCCTGCCCAGCGTCCCAGCTGAACTTAGAGTGTAGCCCTGTTGCAGGAGGAGGGGTGCCCTGACAGCATGCCACAGCTAGGACCCACTGTGCACTCTCAGCACTTATCTGCCCCTGCAGGTGCCCAAAACTCGAGAGAATAACTCACAAATATATCCTTTGTGCCCCTAGATAATCCAATCGAGACCTGAATATACAGGATCTGGCCTGTAGGTCCATTTTTCAGGCCCCAAAGATTAAACCCTGACCACTCCAGGAGGACACTGGTCCCAAGTCTTTCTCATGAGGTGCCCAAGCTGATTCAATGTTACACCTTGAGGTGTGTCATGTTCTGCTGGAGCCACTGAGAAAGCAGCACCAGGGAAAGCCAGCAGGCAGAGAGCTCACAGTCAGAACACCCCTCCCTCTGCTGCAGGACCCCAAAAGGAAAGGTCTGAGCCCTGTTCCCTGTGGAAGCTTGCATGTGGTGGCTCAATTGTCTCTCTCAGAAGCCACAGTTGGGGGAAGGGAAGAGACAAAGAAGAGTCTAGGTGAAGGAAAGTCAACCCTCTTGTTATGTCCAACCCTCTCTCCAGGAGGCAGTCCACCCAAAATTATGGGGTTCTAGAGTTACACAGATCGCCTGGGACCCAATGGACCCCTGTGGCTCCTTCATTCTGGGCTGAAATTGGGAAGTGTCTTTGTGGGGATGAGCGAGAAAAAACCTGAGGGGTTGAGGCCCCCTTGGGGAGGACAAAGGTACCCAGTAGGTAGAGAAGCAACATGGCACCTGCCATCCGGCTCAGGGCTGTGGCATGGGAGCCACCCTGCAGGGGTGAGAGCCTGATTCCCTGCCTGCAAGAAGCTCTCTGTTCACTGATGGCAGCAGTCTCTGGGCTCACTTTTTCAGAAGATCTCTCTAGCAGCTCAGGAGCCCACTAGCAGTCTGAGATGGGAGGGAGGGGGATTTTAGCCAATTCACCTATGCTTCTCAGCTGTCTCTGAGGCTCTATGAGTTTAATCCCCACCAATGCCTTCCTCTTTCTAGTTCTGCTCCACAATCTCTTCCCGTGGAGTCTCCTGTAGATTCAAGCACCCTTCCTTCAGACCCTCTTGGATCTATATTTGTCTGTCTGTTTGCTTTTTCTCTTTCATCTAAAATTTTTCCTTCTTACAGAGATGCTCTGATTAGTGGTGTCCTTGCTCTTCCACCTTTTTTTTCTCTTACACATTATTATTTTAACTTGCAATTTCTTAATAACATATGTTGAGCATCTTTGTATACATTTATTCACCATCCGTATATTTTCTTGAGGTATCAGTTCAGATCTGTTGCCTATTTTTTTATTTGTCTGATTTTTTAATTGTTAAATTTTAAGTGTTCTTCATATTTTGGATACACATGCTTTATCAGGTTATGTGTTTTGCAAAGATTTTCTTTCAGACTGTGGCTTTTCCTTTTAATTCTGTTAACAGTCCTTTGTAGACTTTAATAAAGTTCCACTTAAAGTTTTTCTTTCATGGTGGTGTACCTAAAAGTCATTAACACATACAATGTCATCTCAATTTTCTGTTATGTTATCTTCCAGGAATTTTATACTTTTGCTTTCTACACTTAGGTCTATGATCCATTTGGAGCTTATTTTTGTGAATAGTCTAAGGCTGTGCCTACATTCATTTTTTTTTCACATGTGGATATCTGGTTTTTCCAGCATAATTTATTGAATATCATTTCTCTAGAGAATTGCCTTTTGTCCTTTGTATTATAAAACATCACTCGACTATATTTGTGTGGGTCTTTTCCATGTCTTTCATTAGATTCTATTGATTGATTTGTCTATTCTTTTGCCAATCAGATTGTCTTGATGACTTTAACTATTTATTCTAAGTTTGATATTGAATAATGTCAGTCTTCTGATGTTGTTTTGTTCCTTTAGGCTTGTGTTAACATTTCAGGATATTTTGCTTCTCCACACAAACTGTAGGATCAGTTTGTTAATATCTGCAAAATAACTTGCTGGAATTTAGATTGGGGTCAAAGTTAATCTATAGATCAATTTGAGAAGAATTGGCATCTTGACAATATTTAGTCTTCCTATCCATGAACATGGAATAGCTGTTTGTTTAAATTATTGAAGATAGCTAGAAATGTATATATTTTATTAATCTTGTTTTAAAAAGTTTCCTTTTATTGATTTGTCTATTGTTTTCTCATCTTCCAATTCCCTTGTTTTTTGCACTAATTTTTATTATTTGTTTTCTTCTGCTTGCTTAGGTTTATGTAACCCTTCTTTCTCTAAGTTGCCAAAGTAGAATCCTAGGTTACTGATTTTAGATCCTCTTTATTTTCTAATATATTTATTCAACACTATAAATTTGTTTCTAAGCATCACTTTTGCTGCATCCCACAAAGTTTGATAAGCTGCGTTTTTATTTTCATTTAACTAAAACTATTTTAAAATTTTCTTTTAAGACTTCATCTTTGATCCATGTGTTACTTAGGAGAGTGCTGTTTAAACTCCAAATATTTGGGAGTTTTATACTTATTTTTTGTTATTAACTTCTAGCTTAATTTCATTGTTTTCTGAGAGCAGACATTATATCATTTATATTTCTTTAAATTTATTGAGGTATGTTTTATGGCCCAGAAGTGGTCTATTTTGGCAAATTTTCCATATGAGCATTAGAAGAATATGTATTCTGCTGTTGTTGGATGTATTCTTATATAGATATCAATTAGATCAAATTTATTGATGTTGCTGCCCAATTCAAATAAGTTCTTACTGATGTTCTTTCTACTGGTTATATCAATTACTGGTAGAGGTGTTTTTAAGTCCCCAAATATAATAATGGATTAATCTATTTCTCCTTGCAGTTCTGTCAGTTTTTGTTTTGTGTATTTTGATGTTCTGTCATTAGGTATATACATATTAAGTATTGTTGTCTTCTTGAGAATTGGCCCCTTTGTAATTATATAATGCCTCTCTTTATCTTTGAAAAATTCCTTGCTCTGAAATCTCCTTTGCCCAAAATTGATATAGCTACACCAGCTTTCTTCCTGGCTTAGAGTTAGGCTGTGTTTCAAGTTTACTATACTTAGCTGGGTGTGGTGACTTGTGCCTTTAATTCAAGCTACACAGGAGTCTGAAGCAGGACAATTCCTTGAGTATAAGAGTATGAGATCCGCCTGGATAATGTGTTATAGTAAGACCTCAGCTCAAAGAGAAACCAAAAAAAGTTACTATACCTATAGTTTTCAAAGCTTTTAATTTCCTCTAGTGTTCTTGTTTGTGTCCCCTATTGTCTTTGGATTTCCATAGAAGGTCCTTAAATATGATCATGTCTTGTATCTCTGTTGGTTGTAATCCATTATTATCATACTGGAGCCCTATTGATGATGTGGTAAAGTATTGGAGAAGAAAAACATTCTATAATCTTATGATTGAATATACATTTTATAAGTGGGCCTGAGTCCCTGGGCTGTGAACGTCAAAGAATTTCTTAACCTTTTTTCCTCCCTTTGTGTGAGACTGGCAGACCAGAAAAAAATTGATAAACCTAACTGGCTTTCTCTTAGGTCAGACCAGACTTCAGAAAAGTAGTTTCTACTGAGGGCAGGACCTGGTCACATAGAACAGAAATCCTTGGACATATTTCAAAATGACAACTTTCCCCAGTCCTTGCCTGAAGCACAGGGGCCCCTTTTATTTTTCCTGATTTTCACTATAAAAACTCAGTTGGGTTTCTGAAGGTAAAATTCACAAAAGTGTGTGGTTCTCCTAAAACTAGCCATCTGGTAGTTTTAACTCTTAAGCTAGTCCACACTTGGTCTCGAGAAATTCATACTGTAAGTAGTTTTACCAATTCCTGGCTCCAACTGTGAATTATGCTCTCTGTAAGGTATAATTCTATGTCTTTGCTTCTTTCCTCAGTATTTTGGGTGGTACTTTGCTCTGTGGTCTCAATTCGATGTTTGATTGGAGAACTTTTAACTTTCAATTTATTCAGATTTTTTCTTGTTTTGAGGATGGGAGTGAAAACTTCCAAATTCTTTAGATGTTGGAGTGAAAATCAGAAGTCTGCAAACCATAGAACCCTTATAAGAGATGTCTATAAAACAGGAAAAAATTTGGGGGGGAGACCCACATCTTAAGGACGTGATGAGCATTGTAGGGCGGAAAGGATTACCTCTATCCCTTTTTAGGGAAAGGCAAAGAAACACACTGTAATCAAAATGTCTAAAAAAAAATTTTTTTTAATGGGAGATGAACAGGTGGAAGGGGGGAGAAGGGGAAGGGTACGCACTTTCATGGTGGGTGCAGGACACACCACTTGGAGACTGGACATACTTGAAGCTCTGGCAGAGCAGAGTGGGGAGGGGGGGCAGGGGCAAGATATGTAACCCTAACAATATTTGTACCCACAGAATTTGAGATAAAAAATAAAATAAAATAATAATAAAAAGAAACAAAAAGCACTAATTATAAAGGAAGATACCTTGGAGAATAAGGATTTTCTGAGAAGCAGGACCAGCATTTGAAGAAGCTTTTCCCTTGGGGTATTTATATACTAACTGCTGCTGATGCGCCTGATAACCTAATAGCTGAGCAGATGTTCTGACAGACTCACAGGCATAGTGGCCAAAAATTATCTTAATTCTTTCTTAATTTGAATTCCTCTCTACAGAAATGTCTTTCACCATCTTTCCATACATCTAGTAGTCATTGGAATTTTTCTTCTCTACATTGCCTTTTGGATCCTTTGACCTTTTTCTTCCCATTACATTGTCTTTATATTTCTTGTTGATTTGTCAGAGTTCTTTGTACATTCTGGACACTAATCCTGTGTCTATTGTGTATATTTTGTGTACATTCAGTATGTAATGTCTTTTAAGGTTATTCACCTTCCTCTTACTTTAGCTGCCTTCTTTAAGCATGATGTGGAATGCCTTCAATGCACTTAAGTTCTAATATTTCAGGCTTATATTATGACTTTAAGCCCATAAAATAGTTAACGTTTTTGTTATTTTCCAAAGTTATGTGATATTTTGAGCTAATTATTTTACTTTATTGCTAATTTGATTGCATGTGACTAGAAAACATTATAAATGATATCAATTATTTTTGAAAATGTGACCTAGTAGTCAATTTTTGTAAAATTTTTGCTTACATGCAAAGAATTTGTGATTTTTATTTTGGGGGCTAGGATTATCCCAGCAGAGTTTTCATTTCGACCTATTATACTTGAACACATAAGAGATTTTTTTTATTTGTCCAAAACAAAAGTCATTGATAAATTATATGATCACCATAATGTTAAGCTTATTATCTGGATTGTTCAAGATTTTTATAACTTAATCAAATAAAAAATTTTTGAGACAAAATACACACAAGGTAATGCTTGCCATTTTAACTCTACGTATATACTACTAAGGAAAGCTACTTAGATATAAAAAGAATGAAATCATGTCTTTACAGCAACATGGACAGAACTGGTGGCCATTATCTTAAGGGAAATAATTCACAAAGAGAAAGTCAAACATCACCTATTCTCAGTTATAATTGAGAGCTAAATAGTGAGTAAAAATTGACATAAAGAATGGAAGAATAGACACTGGAGACTTGGAAGGGCAGTAGGATTGGAGATGGGAGAGGAATGTGGGCTGAAAAATTACCTAATGGGTATTATTAATATGTACACTAACCAGGTAAGGGTTACACAAAAAGCTCAGACTTCATCGCTATGCAATATATCCATGTAACAAATCTGCATATGTGCCACACAAATAAATAAAAAACAACCATTTATCAGACATGTAGGATGCAAATATTTTCTCCCATTCTGTACATTGTTTATTCAGTTTAATGATAGTTTCCAAAATGGGCAAAGGACATGAACAAAAATTTTTTAAAAGAAGACAGAATATTGACCAGCAAACATATAAAAAAGTGCCCAATGTCTTTAACCATTAGGAAAATGCAAATCAAAACCATAATGAGATATTACCTAACTCTAGTGAGAATGGCCTTTATCAAAAAGGCCCAAAACAACAAATGCTGGCATGGATGTGGGGAGATTGGAACACTCTTACACTGCTGGTAGGACTGCAAATTAGTACAACCCCTGTGGAAAGTAATTTGGAGCTATCTCAAATAGCTAAAAATAGAAATATCACTTGATCTGGTAATCTCACTACTAGGCATCTACTCAAAGGGAAAATAGGCATTCTATCATAAAGACATCTGAATTTGAATGTTTATGACAGCAAAATTCACAATTGCAAAGATGTGGAAACAACCCAAGTGCCCATCAATACATGAGTAGATTAACAAAACGTGGTACATGTATACCATGGAATACTACTCAACTACAAAAAACAATGGTGAACTAGCACCTCTTATATTATCCTAGATAGAGCTTGAGCCCATCCTTCAAAGTGAGGCATCACAAGAATGGAAGAATAAGCACCACATGTACTAGCCATCAAATTGGTACTAACTGATCACTACCAAGGTGCTCACATGGTAGTAATATTCATTGGGTGCTGGTCACGTGGGAGGGGGATATTAAGGGTGGGTAAATTCACAACTAATGGATGTAGAGTCTACTGTATGGGGGGAAGGGCATGCTTGTAGCCCTGGCTTGGGTGAACCAAAGCATTATATGTAACCAAAATGTTTGTACCCTCATAATATTATGAAATAAATAAATAAATAAATTTTAAAGTCCATTAATATATTGTATTTGAAGAAGTGTTTATGTAAATATTTCCCCATGTTCTAATTTAGTTGGGTTTTTTTTGTTTGTTTGTTTGTTTGTTTTGGTAAATTATAAGTACTTTTTAAGAAACATTTTCTGGATACTGGACCCTTATCAGGCATAAGATTTGCAAATATTTTCTTTCATTCTCTCAGTTATATTTTCACTTTCTGATATTGTCATTTAATGTGCAAAAGTTTTTAATTTGATGAAGTACAATGTACCTATTTTGATGCTGTTTTGTTGTCCTTTTGGTGTCATATTTAGGCAACTGTTACCTAATTTAAGGTTACAGAAATTGCACCAGTGTTTACTTGAGTTTTATTGTTTTTCTTTCATAGCTAGGTCTTAAAAACATTTTCAGTTAATTTTTTAGTATATATTGTGATGTCGGAGGCCAAATTTTCCCACTTTGCAAATAGATATCCAATTGTACCATCACCATTTGTTTAAAACTATTTCTCTCAATTGAATGGCTTTGGCACCCTTATTAAAAATCAATGACAACAAATATGAGATTATTTCTTGACTTTAAATTCCATTTCACTGATCTATATGTTTATCCTATGTCTGTGCAACACTGGCTTGATTATAGCTTTATAGTAAATTCTGAAACTGGGAAGTATGAGTCCTCTGATTTTGTTCTTCTCCTTTAAGTTTGCTTTGGCTACTTTGGCTCCCTTGTATTTCTATATAAATTTTAGGATGAGCTTTTCCATTTTTGCAAAAACATCAGTTCAAATTTTGATAAAGGTTTCATTTAATCTATGTCACTTTGAGAAATATTCCTATTTTAAAACTATTAAATTTTCTAATCCATGAACAGAGGATCTCTTTCCATTTTTAATTTCTTTCTACAATGTTTTGTAGTTTTGGTGTAGAAATATTCACTTCTGTGGGTAAATTTATTCCTAGTATATTTTTTGGATGCTACTTAAAATGGAATTGTGTTCTTAATTTCATGTTAATCTGTCTACTGCTAGTATATAGGAAGACAACTGATTCTCCTATATTGATCTTTTATTTTATGTCATTGCTGAAATTGTTTATTAGCTCTAATAGGGTTTTGTGGAGTTGGTTTTTTTTTTTTCATTTTTCTATACATAAAATCATGTCATCAACAAACAGGACAATTTAACTTTTTCCTTTTCTCTTTGGATGTATTTTATTTCTTTGTCTTGCATAATTGCTCTAGATAGGACTTTCAGTACTATGTTGAATAGAGGTGATAAAAATACTTGTTTTGCTCCAGTTCTCAGAGGAAAAGCCTTTCCCCGTTCAGTATGATGTTAGCTATGGGTTGTCGTATATGGGATATATACATGTGTATATATGATATATATATACACACAAACACACACATATATATACATATATGTATATACGCACACACACACACATATATTTACACATACCCATTTCTATACCACAGTTCCTTTATCCAATCATCATTTGATGGACACTTAGGTTGAGTCCAAATCTTTGCTATTGTGAATAGTGTTTCAATAAACATACAAGTGCAAGTATCTTTTTCACATACTGATTTCTTCTCTTTTGGGTATATATCCAGCAGTGGAATTGCTGGGTAGAATGTCAGACCTATTTTGAGTTCTTTCAGAACTCTCCATACTATTTTAAAGGCCGTACTAATTTACATTCCTATCAAAAGTGCGTAAGTGGTCCCTTTCCTCTACATTCTCACTAACATCTACTTTTTTTTCACTTCTTTTTAAATTCAGGATATTATGGGGGTACAAATATTTTGGTTACATGAAATGTGTTTGCCTCACCCATGCCAGGGCCACAAGCATGTCCCTCCCCATACAGTGCACCCCATTTCCACTAGCTGTGGGTTTACCCCCACAACTTCCCCCACCTAATCGGCACCCAATGAGTGTCACTACCATGTGAACACCTCAGTGTTGAACAGGTTTTTTTATCAATTTGATTGCGAATACATGTGGTGCATGTTTTCCCTTCTTGTGATACCTCACTTCAAAGGATGGACTCAATCTCTATCCAGGATAATATAAGAGGTGCTAGTTCACCATTGTTTTTTGTAGTTGAGTGGTATTCCATTATATATATATATATATATATATATATATATATATATATACCACATTTTATTAATCCATTCATGTATTGACGGGCATTTGGGTTGTTTCCACATTTTTGCAATTGTGCTGCTATAAATATTCAAGTGCATATGTCTCTGTTATAGAATGTCTTTTTTTTCTTTGGGTAGATGCTTAGTAGTGAAATTGCTGGATCAAATGGTATTTCTATTTTTAGCTCTTTGACAAATCTCCAAATTACTTTCCACAGGGGTTGTGCTAATTTACAGTCCCACCAACAGTGTAAGAGTGTTCCAGTCTCTCCACATCCATGCCAGCATTTGTTATTTTGGGAATTTTTGATAGAGGCAATTCTCACTAGAGTAAGGTGATATCTCATTATGGTTTTGATTTGTATTTCTCTAATGATTAGAGATGTTGAGCACTATTTTATAATGTTTGCTGGCCATTAGTCTTCTTTTGAAAAGTTTATGTTCATGTCCTGTGCCCATTTATTGATGGGGGGGTCTGATTTTTTCTTGTTGATTGTCTTAAGTTCTATATAGATTCTTATTATCAGCCCTTTATTGGATGTGTAGAAAGCAAATATTTTCTCCCATTCTGTAGGTTGTCTGTTCACTCTAATGATAGTATTGTGGCTGTGCAGAGGCTTTTTAATTTAATCAGGTCCCATTTGTGTATTGTTGTTGCTGCTATAATTGCTTTTGGGTCTTCTTCATAAATTCTTTGCCTAGGCTGATGTCTTAAAGAGTCTTCCCAACATTTTCTTCAAGAATTCTTAAGATTTTGCACCTTAGGTTTAAGTCTGTTGTCCATCATGAGTTGATGTTTGTGAGAGGTGAGGAGTGAGGATCTCATTTCAATCTTCTGCATGTGGATATCCAGTTTTCCCAGCACCACTTATTGAATAGAGATTCTTTTCCCCAATGTACATTTCTGTCTGCTTTGTTGAAGATAAGGTGACAATATGAGGATGCTTTTATTTCAGGGATCTCTGTCCTTTTGCAAAGGTCTATATTGCTGTTTTTGTGCCAGTCCCATGCTGTTGGGTTACCATAGCCTTTTAGTAGAATTTGAAGTCTGGCAAAAGGAAGCCTCCCCCTTTGTTCTTTTTGCTTAAGATTGCTATGACTATACAAGGCCTTCTCCGGTTCCACACAAAGTGTAGAATTATTTTTTCTATAGCTGTAAAGAATGATAGTGGAATTTTGATAAGGATTGCATTAATTCTGTAGATTACTTTAGGTAGAATAGACATTTTAACAATATTGAGTCTACCAATCTATAAGCATGGTAGGGATCTCCATCTGTTCAGATCTTCTACATTTGCTTTCTTAGTGTTTCATAGTTCTCCTTATATATGACTCTCACCTCCTTCATTAAATATATTCCTAAATATTTCATTTTCCTTGATACTATTGTGAAAGATTTTGTGTCTTTTATTTAATTTTGGCATAACTGTTATTGGCATATATGAATGCCACTGATTTGTGTGCATTAATTTTGTATCCTGAGACTTTACTGAATTTGTTTATCAATTCCAGGAGTCTATTGTTTGAATCCTTGGGATTTTTTAGATATAATAGCATATCATCAGCAAAGAGTGAGAGTTTGACCACTTCTGCCTCCATTTGGACACCATTACTTCTCTTCTCTTGTCTGATTGCTCTGGCAAGGACTTCCAGCACTATGTTAAATAGAAGTGGAGATAGTGGGCAACTTTGTCTGGTTCCAGTTCTGAGCAAGAATGCTTTCAATTTTTGCCCATTCAATATGATATTTTCTGTGGGTTTATCATATCTGGCCTTAATAATTTTTAGGAATGTCCCATCTATGCCTATTTTATACAGGGTTTTTATCATAGAAGTGTGCTGGATTTTATCAAATGCTTTTTCTACATCTATTGAGAGAATCATATAGTCTTTATTCTTGCTTTTATTTATTTGGTGAATTGCATTTATAGATTTGCATGTGTTAAACCAACCATGTATCTCTGGGATAAAGCTCACCTGGTCATGATGAATTGCTTTTTGGTGTGCTACTGGATTCAGTTTGCTAAGAATTTGTTGAGGATTTTTGCATCTATATTCATGAGGGATATTGGTCTGTAGTTTCATTTTTTTGTTGTGTCCTTTTCTGGCTTTGGTATCAAGGTGATATTGCTTTATTAGAATGAGGTGGGGAGAATACCATCCTTCTCAATATTTTGGAATAAATTTCTGTGTTATACATGTGAGTTTTTATTTGTGGGTTTAGTAAAATTCAGGTGTGAACCCATCTGGTCCAGGCCTCTTTTCTCTTTTTTCTTTTCTTTCTTTCTTTTTTTTTTTTTTTTTTTTTTTGAAGACTTTTTATTGCTGCTCTAATTTCTGCACTTGATATTGGTCTGCGTAGAAATTCTGTTTTCTCCTGACTGAGCTTAGAGAGGTTGTGTGTTTCCAAAAATTTCTTCATTTCCTTCACATTTTGTAGCTTTAGGGCATATAAAGTTTTATAGTAATAAAGTTTTATAGTAATCAAAGGTAACGTTTTATATTTCCATGATGTCTGTAGTGACCCCTCCTTCTTCATTACTGATTAAGTTTATTAAAGTCCTGTCCCTTACAGTTCTGTTCAATCTAGCAAGTGGACTATCAATTTTGTTTATCTTTTCAAAAAAACAGTTTTTTGTTTTATTGTTCTTTCACATAGTTCTTTTGTTCTGAATTTCATTTAGCTCTGATTTGACCTTAGTTATTTCCTTTATTCTGCTAGTTCTAGAATTAATTTGCTCTTACTTTTCCAGTTCCTTTAAATGGTTTATTAGTTTGTTGATTTGTGAGCTTTACATCTTTTGGATGTGAGCATTTAATGCTATTAGTTTTCCTCTCAGAAATGCTTTTGCTGTGTCCCACAGATTTTGATAACCTGTGCCCCATTATAATTTCATTCAAAGTATTTTTTGATCTCCATCTGGAACACTTCCTTTACCCAGTAGTCATTCAGCAATAGATTGTTTAATTTCCATGACTTGTGAAGTGGTGAGTGTTTCTGTTGGAATTGATCACTAGTTTCATTCCACTATGGTTTGAGAAGATGCATGGTACAATTTCTATTGTTTTTTAAATTTTTTGAGGTCTGATTTGTGGCCTCAGATATGATCACTTTTGGAGAAATTTTCATGAGCTGATAAGAAGAATGTATATTTAGCTTAATTTGGGTGGAAGGTTCTGTAGATGACTATTGGCCCCATTTGTTATAGAGCTTTGTTAAAGTCCATTATTTCTTTGTTTATTTTTTGTTTGGAGGATCTGCCCATTCAGACAGTGAGATATTGAAATCCCCAGCTACTATGACATTGCTGTTTATCATGCCATGTATATCAAACAGGGTTTACTTTATAAATCTGGGTATTCCTGTGTAGGATGCATAGATATTAAGAATTGTTAAGTCTTCCTGTTGGAGTTTTTTCTTCACTGTTATATAGTGACCATCTTTGTCTTTATTTACTTTTGCTATTTTAAAATTTCTGCTGTCTGAAATCAGAATTGCTCCCCCAGCTCTCTTTTGGTTTCCATTTGCTTGGAAGTTCGTTTTCTGACCCTTGACCTTGAATCTAAAAGTGTCTTTGTGGGTTAGATGCATTTCATGGAGAGAGCAGATATTTGGCTTATAAGTTTTTATCCACTCAGCCAGGCTGTGATCCTTGGCAGGGAACCTCCCAGACCACATCACAGCCAGGAAACATCTGCTGGCTTGAGGTCCTGCCTGCTGGCAGAGGCCCAGGAGTAACTACAGAATAAGGGAGGATGGAAAGGAGCAAGGCCTGCTCCAGACTTCAAGTCTCAGATAGCCCCAACCCCACATGCACACATTTGCTGAGTGGGGCCATTTCAACCCCTCACTGGCAACTTTTCCCAAAAGCAGAGAACAGACCTTTGACACTTGCCAACAGCATTTGTGGAGCTTTAGAGCAGGCTCAGGCAACCCAGCTCTTCCCAGACTCACTCTTTGACATGCCCCCACTGAGATGAATAAGAGCACACCTGGAAGACTCATGTCCCCACCCACCACCTGAGGCACTGGAGTGCCTCTCCAGAGGAACAAGACCTGGTTACATAACCTAAAAACAACACTGCAGCCTGCACCTCCCCAGCAAGGGCCACCTACTGACATGGAGGTCATTCTGCACACCATTTTACTGCATCTACTGACTCATTATAAAACGTGTGGTTGAATCTCACCCACAATCACTACCTACTGGTTCAGAGACTAAATAGGGCATGCCATTATCCATACAAAAATCCAAAAGTAAGAAGCAACAGCTGATTCATATGGGAAGGAATCAGCGAGACAACTCTGGAAATATGAAGAATCAAATGGAAATCATACCTTCAAAGTGGAATACCAGCTCTCTAGCAATGGACATCAACCAAATTCAAAACATTAAAGTGACAGAAGAAAAATTTTGAACAAGGATTGTAAGAAAACTCCATGACATGCAAGAAAAAATGGATAACCAACACAAGAAACCACAAAAGAAAAATACAAGACTAAGAAAAAAAACTCACTAAAGAAGTTGAAATATTAAAGAAAAACCAAACTGAATTCCTAGAAATGAAGAATTTATTCACAGAATTACAAAACACAGTAGAAAGCCTCAAGAACAGGGTAGAGGAAACAGAAGAAAGAATCTTAGGGATTGAAGAAAACACCTTTGAATTAAATAAGTCAGTCACAGAGATAGAGCAGAGAAATAAGAGAAAAGAGTAAAGCCTACAAGAAATGTGGAATTATATGAAGAGGCCTAAAGTGAAAATCATAATCATCCCAAATGGTGAAGAGGAATACACAAGGGTTAGATACACAAAGGTTGGAATACACAAGCTATTTGAGGATGTAATACAGAAAAATTTTCTCAGGCCTTGCCAAAAATCTAGATATCCAAGTACAAGAAGTTCAAAGGAGTCCTGAGAGATTCATTGCAAACAGGAGGACACCACGACACACAGTTGTCAGACTCACAAAAATAACCACCAAAGAGGCCCTCTTATGAGTTGTAAGGTGAAAGAAGCAGGTAACCTACAAAGAAAAACCCATCTGAGTAACAGCAGACTTCTCAACTGAAATCTTACAAGCAAGAAGAGCCTGGGTCCCCATTCTCAAACAGAATAATGCCCAGCATAGAATCTTGTACCCTGAAAAACTGTTTGTATATGAAGAAGAAATAAAGGCCTTCTCAGATAAGCAAGGACTGAGGGAATTCATCAAGACAATACCTGCCTTCCAGGAGTACGCAAAACAGTGTTACACATGGATAAGCACAAAAAAACACTCACAAATGTAAAATCATCAAAAATCTAAAGGTCAAAGGCCAGATACCACAATGGCTCAAGAGAGAAAACAAAGTTGAACTCAACAGATGGAACAGAAATCTGTTCCACTTATCAATTCTCTCAATAAATGTGAGGGCTTGCACTACCAACTAAAGAGACACAGGCTGGCTGAATGGATAAATATACACAAGCCAAGTATGCATTGTCTTCAGGAAACACACCTAGCCCACAAGGATGCATTCAGACTCAAGGTTAAGGGATGGAAAACAATATTTCCAGCAAACAGAAACCAAAAGAAAGCTGGTGTGGTGGTTCTGATTTCAGATAACTTAGTATTCAAATCAATAAAAGTAATGAAAGACAAAGATGATACCTATATAATGGTGAAGGGGATATTGCAACAAGAAGACATAACAACTCTATTTATGCACCTAACTCAGGTGCGCCCAGATTCATAAAGCAAATCCTACTTGATCTAAACAAAATTATAAACAGCAATGCCATAATAGTCGGGGACTTCTACACCCCTCTGACAGAACAGATTCTCCAAATAGAAGATAAACAAATAAACAATGGACTTACGCAGAACTCTAGAACAAATGAGCCTGACTGACATTTACAGAGCATTCTATTCAAGAACCACTTAATATATGTTTTTCTCATCAGCTCATTGGACATTCTCTAAGATTGACCATATTGTAGGCCACAAACCGTGTCTCAAAAAGTCTTAAAAAATAGAAAATATACCATGCATCTTCTCAGACCACTGTGGAATAAAATTAGAAATGAATGCCAACAGAAACTCTCATCTCTATACAAAGTCATGGAATTAAACAACCTTCTGCTGAATGATTATTTTATTAAGGAGAAAATCAAGATGGAAATCAAAAGGTTCTTTGAACTAAATGACAAAGAAGACACAAGTTATCAAAATCTGTGTGACACAGCTAAATCAGTCCTTAAAGTTAAATTTATATCCATAAATGCCTACATCCAAAAGACAGAAAGATCACAAGTAAACAATATAAAGAATCATCTCAAAGAACTAGAAAAGGATTAGCATACCAACCCCAAACCCAGCAGAAGAAAAGAAATAACAAAGATAAGAGCAGAACTAAATGAAATTGATAACAAAAAACTGTACAGATTATTAGTAAAACAAAAAGTTGGTTCCTTGAAAAAATAAACAGAATTGACATGGTTCCTTCTAGATTAACAAGAAGCAAAAAAGAAAGGACTCAAATAAGCTCCATTATGAATGAAAAAGGAGAAATTACAACTGATGTCATAGAAATACAAAATGTCATATATGAATACTATAAAAACCTCTAATCACATAGACTGAAAATGTGGAAGAAATGGACAAATTCTTAGTAACACACAGCCTCTCTAGGCTCAATCAAGAAGAAATAGAATTCCTGAAGAGACTGATATCAAGTACCAAAATTGAAATAAAAAAATACAAACAAAACAAAAAAGCAATAAAAAGAAACCTTCCTATAAAGAAAAGTCCTAGAGCAAATGGTTTCATACCAAAATTTTACCACACCTACGAAGAACTTTCCCCTATGCTGCAAAAATTATTCCACAACATCGAGAAGGAAGGAATCCTCATCAACACATTTTACGAAGCCAACATCAACCTAATACCAAAACCAGGAAATGACACAACAAAAAAAGAAAATTACAGACCAATATCCATTATGAATATAGATGCAAAAATTCTCAATAAAATTCTAGCAATCCACATTCAGGTGTTTATCAAAAAAATGATCCATCATGACCAAGTGGACTTCATGCCAGAGACAAAGGTACGGTTCAACATGCAGAAAAAAATAAATGTAATTTACCACATAAATAAAGCAAAAACAAAGACCATATGATCTTTTCAACAGACGCAGAAAAAGCATTCACAAAATTCAACACCCTTTTATGATAAAAATGCTTAACAAAATAGGCATAGATGGGACTTACCAGAAAATGATATAAGCCATATATGACAAACTCACAGTCAACATCATATTGAATGGGGAAAATTTGAAAACATTCCCAAATAAAACTGTAACTAGACAAGGTTGCCCTCTATCAATGCTTCCATTTAACATAGTGCTGGATGTTCTAATCAGAGCCATCAGACAAGAGAAGCAAACCAAGGGCATCCAAATGGGTGCAGAAGAGGTCAAATTATCTTTCTTTGCTGACAATATAATCTTATATCTAGAAAACCCCAAATAATCTGCCATGAGACTACTGGAATTGATAAAGAAATTCATCAAAGCCTCAGGTTACAAAATCAATGTACAGAAACCAGTAGAATTCCTATATGCCAACAACAATCAAACTGAGAACAAAATTAAAGACTCAATTCCCTTCAAAACAGCAACAAACAAAATAAAGTACCTACGAATATATTTAAGGAGGTAAAAGCCCTCTACAGGGAAAACTATGAAACACTGAGGAAGGAAATAATAGAGGATATAAACAGGTGGAAAATCATACCATACTCATAGGTTGGCAGAATCAACATTGTTAAAATGTCTATACTACCCAAAGTGATCTATAGATTCAATTCAATTCCTATTAAAAACCAACATCATGTTTTACAGATATAGAAAAAATAATTCCACACTTTGTATGGAAATAGAGATGACTCCGTAAAGCAAAAGCAATCTTAAGCAAAAAGAACGAATTTGGGGGCATCAATGTACCAGACATCAAGGTATACTACAAGGCTCTAGGAACTAAAACAGCATGTTACTGTCATAATACCAGAGACATAAACCAATGGAACAGAACTCAGAATCCAGATATAAATCCATCCTCATATAGCCATCTAATCCATGACAAAGCAGACAGAAACATACACTGGGGAAAATAATCCTTATTCAATAAATGGTGCTGGGAAAACTGGATAGCCACATTTAGAAGACTGAAACAGGAGCCACACCTTTCGCCTCTCACAAAAATCAACTCATGGTGGATAACAGACTTAAACCTAAGGTGTGAAACTGTAAGAATTCTGGAAGAAAATATTGGGAAAACTCTTATAGACATTTGCTTAGGGAAAGAATTTATGAAGAAAACACCATAGGCAATCACAGGAACAACAAAAATAAATAAATGGGACCTGATCAAATTAAAAAGCTTCTGCACAGCCAAAGAAACTGTCACGAGAGCAAACAGACAAACCACAGAATGGGAGAAAATATTCACATGTTACATATCCAATAAAAGATTGATAACAAGAATCTATATAGAACTCAGCAAAATCAGCAAGGAAAAATCAAACAATCATATCAAAAAGTGAACAAAGGACATGAACAAAACCTTTCAAAAGAAGATAGACCAATAGATAACAAACATATAAAAAAAATGCTCAACATCTCTAATCTTTAAAGAAATGCAAATCAAAACAACAATGATATATCACTTATTTCCAGAAAGAATAACCTTTATCAAAAAGTCCCAAAACAATAAATTCTGGCGTGGCTGCAGAGAGATAAGAACACTCATACACTGTTGGTGGGACTGCAAACTAGGACAACCTCTGTGGAAAGCAATATGGAGATACCTCAAAGAGCTACAGGTAGAAATACCATTTGATCCAGCAATCCCATTACTGTATATCTACCCACAAGAACAAAAGACAGTCTATGAAAAAGACATCTGCACTCGAATGTTTATAGCAGCACAATTCACAATTGCAAAGGTGTGGAAACAACCCAATGCCCATCAATACTTAAGTGGATTAAGAAAATGAGTTATATGTATACCATGGAGTTCTACTCAGGCACACAAAACAATGGTGATATAGCAAGCCTTGTATTATTCTGTAATATAGCTGGAACCCCTTCTACTAAGTGAAGTATCCCAAGAATAGAAAAACAAGTACCACATGTACTCACCATCAAATTGGTTTTAACATATCAACACTTAAGTGCACATATAGTAATAACATTCATTGGGTGTCAGACAGATAGAAGAGAGGATGAGGAGATGGGCATATACACACCTAATGGGTGCGATGCACATCATCTGGGGGATGGACACACTTGAAGCTCTGACTTGGGTGGGGCAGATCAATATATGTAACCTAAACTTTTTTATCCCCATTATAAATTGAAATAAAATCAATTTTTTAAAAAGATAATATTGTTTTCCATCCCCTCACCTAAGTCTATATGAGTTCTTATGAGTTAGATGTATTTCCTGAAGACAGCATATACTTGGCCTGTGTATATTTGTCCATTTGGCCAGACTATGGCTCTTCAGTGGGCAGTTCAAGGCATTCACATTTATTGAAAGATTTGATAAGTAGGGTGTATTTCTATTCACTTTATGAATTGGACTTTTTTGCTTTGTTTTATCTCTTGAGCCATTGTTTTATCAGGCCTTCAAACTTTAAGTTTCAGATAATTTTATCTTTGTGTTTATTGTACTCATCCATGAATAATGCAGTTCTGAATACTTCCTGGAGGGCAGGTCTAGCCTTGATGAATTTCCTCAATGTTTCTTGTCTGAGAAAGACATTATTTCCCCCTCATATACAAAACTTAGTTTTATGGGATATAAAATTCTAGGGTGGGCATTATTTTATTTGAGAAGACTAGGATGGGGCAACAATCCCTTCTGACTCGTGGGGTCTCAGTAGAGAAGTCTGAAGTTAGTGTGATGGGTTTTCCTTTGTAATTTACATGCTACTTTCACCATATGGCTTGTAAGAGAGCCTCTTTCATGTTTATTTTGCCAGTCTGCTGACTACGTGCTGTGGTGTTTTCCTCTCTGTGATGAAGCTCCCAGTAGTTTTTTGAGCTTCTTTTACCTGGTATCCAGATTTCTAGCAAGGCCAGGGAATTTTTCCTAATTATTCCCTCAAATAAGCTATGCAACCCTCGTGTATTTTCCTCTTCGCCCTCAGGGATTTCTATTATCTTATGTTAGGCCTCTTTACATAATCTGATATGTCTTGTAGGTTTTTCTCATTCCTCTTATTTCTCTGTTCTATCTCTGTGACTGACTTGCTTAGTTGAATGGCGTCGTCCTTGAGCTCCAAGATTCTTCTCCTGATCTAAGGTTTTCCACTGTGTTTTGTAATTCCTTGGATGAATTTTTCATTTCCAGAAGTTCTGTTTGATTTTTCTTTAGAAAATCAATTTCTTTAGTGAATTTTTCATTAATTTCCTGCATTGTTTTTTGTGGGTTCTTTTTGTTGGTGTTCTATTTTACCTTGTATTTCATTAAGCTTCCTTACAATCCATGTTCAAAATTCTTCATCTGTAATTTCAATATTTTGTTTTTTGTTGATATCCATTGCTAAGGAGATGGTGTTCCCTTTTGAGGGTGACATTTCATTCTCATTCTTTATATTATATTATCTTTATATTCCAGAGTTCTTTCCTTGGGTCCTTGTGATCTGGAATAGATGTTGCTTCTTTTAGATTTTCTTTTGTTTAAGTGCTGACACAACCAGTTTGATCTCTAAGTCAGTAAGTGGTGCTTGTGGTTGTCAGCCAACCACACCCTGTATGAGAGTCAGTAAATGCAGTAAAAGGGTGTCAAAGTTGACCTTCCTATCAGTAGATGGTGTTTGCTGGAGAGAATCAGCTGTGTTGTTGTTTTTGCATCCTTTGGCCAGCTCTAGTTCTTCATGAGAAGACCTCCAATGTCTCATATGGTGGGTTGGGCCCTAGAACTTTCAGGTGAGTCCTTTATTCACCACAACAGCAGAGGTGGGTGGGGGAATGAAGTTGAGTGGGGTTAGGTTGGGTGAGTCTTCCCTCCAGATCCACAAATTCTGGTAAGGGATATGCATGGGTTAAAGGACCATTGTCCCCCTCTGAGCTAAGCTTCCCTTGAGAGGCTGATGTGGTCCCAACTAACTAGAGAGTCTGTATGTGGAGGCAGGTCTGTCTGAGACCTGCATTCTGGTAGTCTGTATCAGGCCTTGCTCCTTTCAACCTTCCCCTATTTCTCAGTTTCTACCAGACTTCTTCCTGTAGCTAGGACCTCAAGTCAGCTATGCTGCAGACACAGAGGTTACCTGGTCATGGTATCAGCCTCAGCTGGGAGTGTAGCCCTCCCGAGGGAGGAGGGGTGCCCCACTAGCTCACCTCAGCTAGGATCCACTGCTCTCTCCCCCATTCTTCCCCTTCAGGCACCCACACCTTGCAAGACTAATTCACAAATATCCCCTCTGTGCCCCCAGGCAATGTGATTGAGACCTGGGTGTATGGGATCTGGCCTGTGGGCCAGTCCCTGGGCCCCAGAGATCAATCCCTAACCATGCCAGGGACAATAATGCTGGTCCCATGTCATCCATTGTGTTCACACAGTGGTCCACTGTCCCTCTGCCTCAGGGCCTGTCTTGCCCTAATTGGGCTTCCAGACAAGCAGCAGCAGGAAGGGGATGGTAAGTAGGAAGCTCACAGTCCAAACACTGCTCAGTCTGCTGTAGGATTCCAGAAGGAAAATTTGGAGCCCCACTCCCTCTGTGAGCCTCACGTGGCAGCTCAGTTGTGTGTCTCTGCAGCCACAGGAGTGGTAGGGGAAGAGGAGAAAATAGAGTCTGAGTGGAGGAAAGTCCAACCTCTGGGCCCAGGAGGGAGGAGGTGGCTAGGACTTGGAAGCATGGCTTGGGTGGATAGACTGCAATATACCTCTTAGGCACCAGGGTCTTGCAGATGCATGTCAGCCATTCAGAGAACACAGCTTTCCGCACCCTGCCCAGAGCTCTCCAAAGTGACTCCTGGTGGCCTCTCAGGGCAGAGACTACTGGACCCCAGCATGAGACGCTCCAGGCTGGGAGTGCGTGGAGCATGAAACCGAGTTTCAGGACGTTTGAGCAGAGTGACATGAAGATGGCAGTCACAGGAGGTGAATGGACAGATGACTCAGATGAATACATTGCAATCTGGTTCTTAGGCTCCAGGAGAGCAGCAGAAAATGCAGCTTTCCTTGACCTGCCCAGAACCTGTGGAAGCGGCTGCCAGCAGCCTTTCAGGTTGGCTACTGTTGCTCTCCAGGCAATTCTCATGCCCTGGTCCTGCTGATTTCCAGGGCCAAAGTGCCCATCTCCAAATTCCAGCATATGGCCATAGCAAACAGCAACTCAGTCTAGTCCCTCCTCAGCCTAATGCATTCCTGGAACAGTGCACCCAAGAGTTTAGGCAGGCTCCTGCTATTTTCTCCTCTCCACATCACCTGTTGTCTAATGCAATGGCTTTGCCCTGGTTTGGTAGATGGTTTTTTATCTGGGCTCTCTGTTCTGATCCATTGACCTTATATCTCTATTTTTGTACTAACACAATGCTGTTTTGGTTATTATAGCCTTATAGTATAGTTCAAAGTCTGATGACATGATGCCTCCAGTTTTGTTCTTTTGCTTAAGATTGCGTTGGTGATTCAGGCTCCTTTCTGGTTCCAAATGAAGTGTAGAATTAGTTTTTCTAGATCTATGAAGTATGACTTCAGTAATTTGATGGGGATTGAATGGAATTTGTAAATCACTTTGGGTATTATGGACATTTTAACAATCTCTTACAAATCAATAAGAAGAAGACATGGAAAAATAGAAAACTGAGGAAAAGATTTGAAGAGTCACTTCACAAAAGAGATTATATAAATGGTAAGTATCATACAATGTTCAAATTGATTCGTGACCAGGGTAATGCAAATTAAAACTCCAATACAATATTTCACATAAATCAGAAAAGGCTAAAATGCAAAATTCAGACAATGTCAAATGTTAACACGAGTAAAATAGGATGCTGGAAGTGTAAATTTTGGAAATCTATTAAAGTTGAACATATTTACATATTTACACTATGACCCATCAAATATATATATATATATATATAAAATAAATTCACATATATCCACCAAAATGTTTATATGGCACCCATACCCATTGTGAAAGTCCCATACTCATACCAATTCAAATGCCATTGAAGAAGAGGATCAAAGAGTATGTTATATGCCAGGCATGGCGGCTCACCTATAATCTTAGCACTTTGAGAGGCCAAGGCAGGAAGATAACTTGATCTCAGGCATTTGAGATGACCCTGAGCAACAGCAAGACCCCATCTCTACTAAAAATAAATAAAAAAAATTATCCAGGTGTGGTGTCACACATTTGTACTCAGGAGGCTGAGGCAG
The DNA here is from genome assembly GCA_008750895.1 of Mirza zaza. NCBI lineage: Eukaryota > Metazoa > Chordata > Mammalia > Primates > Cheirogaleidae > Mirza > Mirza zaza. The sequence goes on from VSMD01105769.1 coordinate 241,376, forward strand.
AAGGATTGCTTGAGCCCAGAAGTTTGAGGTTGCTATGAGCTAAGCTGATGCCATGGCACTCTAGCCTGGTGACAAAGCAAGACTCTGTCTCAAAAATAACAATAAATAAAATGTAGTATATTCATACAGAGAATACAAACACACACATACGCACACACACGTTTAGGAAACAATATGGATAAAAATCACAAACACAATGTTGAATATAAGGATCCCTACACAAAAGACCTAAAATGCATGCTTCCACTTGTATGAATTTCAGAAAAACTGGCAAAACTAATCTGTAATGCCAGAAATTGGGACAGTGGTTATCTTTGGGTGAGAAGTTACCAGTTATTCATACATGTGTTTAGTTTGAATAAAATATAATTATGTGTAGGAAATTTTTAAATATGTACATTAGACTTTAATAAAAATTTTTATTGGAAAGTGAAAATACTGCAAAAAGGAGAATAAGGAATAATAAATGAAAGAACAGAAGGAACAGGTCTGATTCCACTTACATGTGGTGTCCATAGTAGTCACATTCATAGAGACAGAAAGTATTCTAGAATATTGGTTACCAGGGGCTGGAGGGACAGGTAACAGGGAATTAGTGTTTAATAGGTACAGAATTTCTGTTTGGGATGATGGAAAATTCTGGAGATTGATGGTGGTGATGGTTTCACATTATGAATGTACTTAATGCCGCTGAACTGTACACTTGAAACTGGTTAAAATGGTAAATTTTATGTTATACATATTTTTTCACAATAAAAATAAGTTTTCTTAAGAAAGAAAGTATTGATCAACCCAAATTTATAGTAATATTAAATGGAAATAGGCTAAATACTCTAATTAAAAGAAAAACTTTATCAGTTTAGATAAAAACCAAATAGACTGAACTATATGCTACTTAAGGACATAAAAGGTTATAAGTAAAAGGATAGAAAAACCCCAAACATATATACCATGCAAACTCAAAGAAAAGTGAGGAATATATGTACAAAGCTGAATACAATGTAGACTCTAAGACAAAAATATTATAAGATAGTAATATTTTTATATTACAAGATTATATAATATTACAAGATGTGTCTTTTAATAATGATAAAAGAATTAATGGAACAGGAAAATAAATTTAAATTTGCCTCAAAATTCATGAAGGAACAGCTGACAAAGCTAAAATGGACTCTGAAATTATAAATGGTAATTTAAAAAACATTTCCCTAATAACTGATAGAACAAAGAGATTTAAAAATCTGTAATTATATAGAAGATTTAAATAGATCTTTATAGAACACCACATCGTGCAATAAGAATGTAACATTTTTCTCCAGTGTACATAGAACACTTACCAATACTGAGCACTGGCTGGATCATAAAGAAAGATTCAGCATAGTTTCTTAATACTAAACCCGATAATGGCATTACAAAAAAAGAAAAATTATATACTAATTTGTCTAATAAATATATATGCAAAAGCTCCAACAAAACATTAACATATTATATCTAGTATATCTAAAAATGTTAATACAAGCTAGCAACAGAAATTACAAAATAAAACATTTTAAAAGTACTATTTGCATTTTCATCAAAATATATTATATACCTAGGGATACATGTGTAAATGACATCAAGAGTTCTACATTGAAAACTATAAAATGTCATTGATATAAAAGACAATCTAGATAATTGAAAGGGCAAACTATAATCGTGTATTGGAAAACTCAAGCAAAGATGTCAATTCTTTCCAAATTGGGGGAGAAGGAAAAATGGTGGAGTAAAGGTAACCCCCTGGATTCCTGCTCCCAGAGAAAGAGACATACATCTTGGTCTCCTACACGTGAGTGGATCTCCCCCACCCCATAAAAACAGCATCATAAATTGGCAGAGGTTCAGTGTGGAACTCTCAAAGATGGAAAAACAAGGTGATCAGGAGATAAGATCGCATTCTCTGGAGAGTGCAAAACAAACAATAGGGCATAGAGCATGGGAGGGCGCCAGCCCCCGGGGCCAGGGGGTGAAGCGGGATCAGACCCACAGGAGAACTTCTTGCTTCCCCATTGACCTCCACATCCACCCAGCCAGGGACCTGTCTGAAGTTGGTCCGAAATCACAGCAGGAGAAGAGTGTGCTGTAGAGTGCTATCATTAGTGGAAAGCACTGTGAACTCCCCTGGAGCTCTGTGCTAGGATGGCACCAAGAGGGGAGGAAACCGGACTGAGCTGATGAGAAGGCAGTTAGATATGTTGCCTCTGGTAACCGGCGGGGCCAGTCCTACAGAGCTGTTCCCTAAGTTGGGGACTCTAAGCTAGAACTGCCTTGGGCAAATAAGTGTGCCCAGTGTGAGTCAGTAAGAGTGAGAACTATGGCTGAACAGGCATGAATCAGTGGGAAGGCAGCATAGAGGAGGCAATGGGGTGTCTTGATGACCCAGACCCCCAACCCGGCACCTGCCGCCTCCTAAACAGTTGCTCCCAGTGCTGGTATTCTGTTAGTGGGCAAGCAGTTGCCATTGCGGGGGTCTACAGCCCAGCCACCGTGGTATGATATGGTGCAGTGGGCAGATCCCGTCCCCCAGCGTAGAGACTCTCCTGACAAATTCTGCCCCTGCACAATCTACGATTGGCTGGCCAGGCCTGGCTTGATCTACGAATTATTGGGAACACGAATGCCAAGGGGAGTTACAGCCATTGGAGTGTCAGGGTGCTGGGGATATTGGGGAGCTACCTCCTCCCCCTAGCCTGCATCTCTAGTGCTGAAAGTGGTAGGCTCCACCCCTGGAGGCGGGGTGAGACAAGAAAAGCCACTCTCCCCCTGATCTAAGGTGAATCTGCTGGGCCTGTGCACAGATCAAAAGTGGGAAGCCAAATGATTTTGCTTTCCAGAACAGTTTAGGTCACCCAGTTGATCAAAACGCTGGGGCTGGATCTCCTTCCTCGGTCAGTGGCCAACAGTCAGGGCCATGGTCAAGGAACAAATCCCCTGCAAGTGGCCACAATAGGCTCCATAAGTAACCCCTACCATCAGGGGTAGCCTTCCAAGTGTGGTGGAAGAGCTCCCCCCAGTGGCAAATCAAGAAACCATAGAAGAGAAGACGCCTGTTTACCATACGAAAAATCATCAGCTGATCCAGATGCAGAGGGCTCACCAAGAGAATTCTGGAACTATGAAGAATCAAACCAAAAACACTCCCCAAAGAGACACATCAGCTCCGAAGAAATGGAGACTAACCAAACCCAAAACACTAAAATGACAGAAGAAGAATTCCAAAATTGGATTGTAAGAAAGCTCAATGATATGCAAGAAAAAATGGATAAACAACACAAACAAACCACAAAGAAAATTCAGGACTTGGAAGAAAAATTGACTAAGGAAATCAAGATCTTAAAGAAAAATCAATCCGATCTACTGGAAATGAAGAATTTATTCAGGGAAATACAAAACACAGTGGAAAGCCTCAAAAATAGGGTGGACCAAACAGAAGAAAGAATTTGAAGATAACACTTCAAATCAAATAAGTTAATCACAGAGTTAGAACAGAAAAATAAGAGACATGAGCAAAGCTTACAAGAATTGTGGATTATATGAAGAAAAATAACCTGCAGCTCCTCTGGATTTCAGAGAAGGAGGAAGAAAAAACACAGGGTTGGATAAGCTATTTGAAGATATAACTGAGCAAAATTTCGCAGGTCTGGCCAATAACTTAGACTTAGAAATCCAAGAGGTACAAAAGACCCCAGGGAGATAGGAAAACAGGAAAACACCATGACACATAGTCATCAGACTGAACAAAATATCAACAAAAGAGACCCTCCAACAAGCTGTAAGGCAAAAGAAGCAAGTTACATACAAAGGAAAACCAATTCAAATAACGCCATACATCTCAACTGAAACATTACAAGCAAGGAGAGACTAGACCCCATTCTCACTCTTTTGAAACAAAATAATGCCCAGCCTAGAATCTTGTACCCTGCAAAACTAAGCTTTATATATAAAGGATAAATTAAGACATTCTCAGATAAGCAAAGACTGAGGGAATTCACCAAGACAAGACCATCCCTACAAGAAGTACTCAAAACAGTGTTACACATGGAACAGCATAATAAATACTCATGAACATAAAAACACCCAAAACCTAAAGACTGAAGGCCAGATATCACAATGGCTCAAGAGAGAAAATAAGGCAACAATGTCCAACCAAACAGAATGAACAGTAATCTGCCTCACCTATCAGTTCTCTCAATAAATGTGAACAGCTTAAACTTCCCCACTGGCTGAATAGATAGAAAATACAAGCCAAGTATCTGCTGTCTTCAGGAAACACACCTAACCTGCAAGGATGCATATGGACTAAAAGTAAAGGGGTGGAGATCAGTATTTCAAACAAGCAGAAGCCAAAGAAGGCTAGTGTGGCAGTTCTGATCTCAGATAATTTAGTTTTAAACCAACAAAAGTAGTGAAAGTCAAAGATGGTCATTATATAATGGTGAAGGGTACAGTTCAAGAAGAAGATATAACAATTTTAAATATATATGCACCCAATTTAGGTACAGCCAGATTCATAAAGCAAACATAACTGGATCTAAGCAAATTGATTAACAACAATCTGTAATAACCAGAGATTTCAACACCCCACTGACTGCACAGGACAGATCCTCCGAACAAATTGATAAAGAAATAATGGACTTAAACAAAACTCTAGAACAATTGGGTCTGATTGACATTTACAGGACATTTACCCCAAATCCACTGAATGTACATTCTTCTCATCAGCTCATGGCACATTCTCTATGATTGACCATATCCTAGGGCACAAATCAAGCACCACCTATACTCACCAGCAAACTGGTATTAACTGAGCAGCACCTAAGTAGACACATAAGAACTACAGTAATAGGGTATTGGCAGGTGGGAGGGGGGAGGGGGCGGGTATATACATACATAATGAGTGAGATGTGCACCATCTGGGCGATGGTCACGCTGAAAACTCTGACTTGTGGAGGGGGGGAGGGTATTATTTGAAACCTTAAAATTTGTACCCCCATAATATGCTGAAATAAAAAAAGTCTCAAAAAATTTTTAAAAATAGAAATCATACCATGTATCTTCTCAGATCACAGTGAAATAAAAGTAGAAATCAACCCTAACAGAAACTCACATTTCAAAACAGAAGTGTGGAAATTAAACAACCTCCTACTAAACGATTACTTCATAAATGAAGAAATGAAGATGGAAATAAAAAAATTCTTTGACCTTAATGATGATGGAGAGACAAGTTATCAAATCCTCTGGGACACAGCTAAAGCACTTCTGAGAGGAAAGTTTATTTTCATAAACACCTATAACCAAGTCAAAAAGATCACAAACAAACAATCCAATGAATTGACTCAAAGGGCTGGAAAAAGAAGAACAGATTAGCCCCAAACCCAGCAGAAGAAGTGAAATTAAAAATATCAAATCAGAACTAAATGAAATTGAAAACAGGGAAGCTATACAGAAGAATAATAAAAAAAAATTGGTTCTTCAAAAATAAAACAAAATTGACATGCCTTTGGCTAGACTAACGAAAAGCAGAAAAGAGAAATCTCTAATAAGCTCCATCAGGAACAAAAAAGGAGATATCACAACTGATCCCAAGTAGATACAAGATATAATTTACAAATACTACAAAAACCTTTATGCACACAAACTGGAAACTGAGGAAGAAATGGATAAATTTCTAGAAACACACAACCTCCCTAGGCTCAACCAGGAAGAAATAGAATTCCTATACAGACTGATATCAAGAACCGAAATAGAAACAGCAATTAAAAATCTTCCTAAGAAGAAAAGTCCTGGCCCAGGACAAACATTAAAGGATTTTATGGGAGAGATAGGTTACAATACAATAATAGCACAAAACTACAATACTCCACTTTAAACCATGGACAGATTATCTAGATATAAAATTAACAAGAAAACATTGAACTTGAACAATACTTTAAGTGAAATGGACCTAACAGATATATACAGATCATTTTATTCAACAGCAACAAATACATATTCTTCTCAAGAGCATATAAAGCATTTCCAGGATCTATCACATATTAGGGCACAAAACAAGTCTTATAAAATTTAACAAGATTGGAATCATATCAAGTATCTTTAATAGCCACAATGTTATGAAACTAGAAATCAACAGGAAGAATTTTAGAAAATTCTTAAATACATGTAAATTAAAGAATATTCTCCTGAACAACAAATGAGATAATGAAGAAATTATTATAAAAGTGAAATGAAAAAATATCTCATTCTGTGAGGCCAGCATTACCCTGATACCAAAGCCAGACAAGAACATTATGAGAAAAGTAAATTACAGGCCAACATCCTTGATGAAGATGGATGCAAAAATCCTCAAAAAGGAAAAATACTGGCAAACCAAATTCAACAACAGTAAAAGGATCATCCACTATGATCAAGTGGGATTTATCCCTGATATGCAAGGATGAATCAATATAAATACATCAATAGAATGAAGGACAAAAACCATACGATCACCTCATTAGATGGAGAGAGAGCATCTTGAGAGCATTTTGACAAAATTTAACATTCTTTCATGATAAAAATTCTCACCAAATTGGGTTTGGAAGGAATGTACCTCAACAGCTTAAAGACTATATATGACAAGCCAACAGCTAATGTTATACTCAACAGTGAAAAACTGAAAGCCTTTCCTCCAAGATCTTGAACAAGACAAGAATGCCTACTCTCTCCACTTCTATTCAACATACTAATAGTAATGAAAGTCCTTGCCAGAGAAATTAGGCAAGAGAAAGAAATAAAAAGCATTCAAATAGGAAAAGAAGAAATGAAATTGTCACTATTTGCAGATGACATAATATTGTATTCATATATAGAAAACTTTAAAGACTCTACCAAGAAACAGTTAGAACCAATAAAAGCATACAGTAAAATTACAGGATACAAAATCAACACACAAAAATCAGTAGCATTTCTATACATTAACAATGAACTATCTGAAAAAGAAATCAAGACAATGATCTCATTTACAATAGCTACAAAAAAACAACTTAGGAATAATTTAACCAAAGAGGTAAAAAACCTATACACTGAAATCTATTAAATATAAAATATTGATGAAAGAAATTAAAGAAGACACAAATAAATGGAAAGACATCCATATTCATGTATTGGAATAATTAATATTGTTAAAATGCTCATAATACCCAAAGGGATCTACAGATTTAATGCAATACCTATCAAAATTCCAATGCCGATTTTCATAGAAATAGAAAAACAATCCTAAACTTCATATGGAACCACAAAAACCCAGATGGCAAAGCAATTATGATCTAAAAGAACAAATCTGGCCCAAGTGTGGTGGCTCATGCCTGTAATCCCAGCACATTAGGAGGGAAAGACTGGAGGATTACTTGAGGCCAGGAGTTTGAGACTAGCCTGGGCAACATAGACTAGCCTTACAACATAGAGATAGTGAGATCTCATCTCTACAAATAACAATAAAATAATTGCTGGACATGGTGACACATGCCTGTAGTCTTATCTACTCAGGAGGCTAAGGAGGGAGGATTGCTTGAGCCCAGGAATTTGAGACTGTACTGAGCAATAGTGGTCACTACAGTGACCATTGCACTACAGCCTGGATGACAGAGCAAGACCCTGTCTCAAAAAAAAAAAAAAATCTGGAGACATTACCCTATCTGATTCCAACTATACTACAAAGCTATAGTAATTAAAATGGCATAAAAAAAGCCATCATGATACTAGCAAAAAATAGATATACCAATAGAACAGAATAGAGACCCCAGAAATGAACCCACTCATGTATGGTCAATTGATTTTTGACAAAGGTGCCAAGAATATGCAAAGTTTAAAAAGGATAGTCTCTTCAATAAATTGCTTTGGGAAACCTGATATCCACATGCAGAGGAGTAAAATTGGACCCTAATCTCACACTATCAACAAATCAACTCAGAATGGATTAAAGACTTAGACATAAGTTCAAAAACTCTAAAACTACTACAAGACAATGTAGGAGGGAAATGACACAACATTGCTCTGGGCAATGATTTTTTTACATGAAACCCAAAAAGAGAGACAACAAAAGCAAAAATATATAGGTGGGGTTCTACAATACTAAAAAGCTTCCGTATGACAAAGGAAATACCTAGTAGTTTGGATAGACAACCTATAGATTGGAAGAAAGAGCTTACAAGCACTATGTTCAACAATAGTTAAATGTCCAAAATAAAAAAGGAACACAAACAACTCAATACCAAGAAAAAAAAAAAACAATTAAAAATTGGGCAAATAACCTGAATATACCTTTCTAAAAAGACATACAAATGACCAACAGATATATGAAACATGCTCAACATTGCTAATCAATGGGGAAATGCAAATTAAAGCCACAATTAAATATCATCTTATACCTGTTAGAATACCTATCATCAAAAAGACAAAAGATAACAAGTTTTGGTGAAGATGTATAGAAAAGAGAACCCTTGCACAGTGTTTGTGGGAATGTTAATTAGTATAGTCATTATGGAAAATGGTATGGAGGTTCTTAAGGAGATACCACAACAGATCCCAAAGAGATATAAGATATAATTTATGACTACTACAAAAATCTTTATGCACAAAAACTGGAAAATGTGGAGGAAATGGACAAATTTCTAGAAACAAACAGCCTCCCTAGGTTCAATCAAGAAGAAATAGATTCCCTGAACAGACCAATCTCAACAGCTGAAATAGAAACAGCAATTAAAAATCTCCCTAAAAAGAAAAGTCTGGTCCACATGGTTTCACACCCAAATTTTACCACACTTACAAAGAAGAACTAGTACCTATCTTGCAGAAACTATTCCACAACATCGAGAAGAACGGAAACCTCCCCGACACCTTTTATGAAGCGAATATTACTCTGATACCAAAACCAGGAAAGGATGCAACAAAAAAAGAAAAATACAGACCAATATCCCTAATGAATATAGACGCAAAAATTTTCAACAAAATCTTAGCTAACCGAATCCAGACGCTTATCAAGAAAATAATCCATCACGACCAAGTGGGCTTCATCCCAGGGATGCAGGGATGGTTCAACATACGTAAATCTATAAATGCAATTCACCACATAAACAGAAGCAAAAACAAAGACCACATGATTCTTTCAATAGATGCAGAAAAAGCTTTTGACAAAATTCAACACCCTTTCATGATACGAACACTTAAGAAAATAGGCATAGAAGGGACATACCTAAAAATGATACAAGCCATATATGACAGACCCATAGCCAACAT